>JACEIK010003139.1:105302-115372 GCA_018107945.1 Datura stramonium
TAGTGGAATGTAATTGTTGATCATTTTGGTTTTTCATCTTTTCTTCCATGGTTGTTCTATTAATTCTTGTTCTTACTGCATTAATGTTTGGCCAATGTTATTGTATATCTAAAAAATCCGGTTTCATCTCGAAAGAGAAAGAAATTGGAAAGTTGTGAATTGGTAGGATATGATCTCTTCTTAGTTTGGGAATATTGATAATTGATTTACCTTCAGAATAGAAATATATCTAAAAGTCGTATTAGTCAATTACGGAATCGATTTTGTATGGCTTGAACATGGATTTCTTTTATCACAGAAATGTAGGTCGAAGGTTCATGATTCTTAAGTTGGTTGAATACGAAAGTTTTAATCCATAGGCAATAATTCTTGACTAGCAACCGAAGGAAAGATTAACCAAATTGTATCGATGAATTACTTCCCTGCATGTTCGTTTTAGCCTCAGCTTGCTCATTACTATAGTTCAGACTCATTTTACAATTTTGTCTTAGATTAGTATAATTTAGGAAACANTAGATTAGTATAAATTAGGAAACAAACTCTCAAAATCTTCTTTAAATTGTTGTCTACATTTTTAGAGTTAGAGTTCATTAACACTTGATTTGATTATTACTTGGTCCAGTCCCTGTGGGATCGATACTTGGCTTACTTTAGCCATTTTACTACTTGTTCGACCACGTGCACTTGCGTGTAGTTGCGAAACAGACCAAATAGTAGCTTCTAGGATGGAAGGAAAAACCTATCCAAGAATTCTTTGGTTAGCTTATCACATGAGGTTATGGAACCGGGAGGCAACTCCTCCAACTACACCGTGGCTTCACCTGTCAATGAGAATGGGAATAACTGTAACCTTATCAACTCTTGGCTTATGTTGGTTATATTGAACAGTTGACACGCTTCAATAATGTTCTGGAGGTGCCGAATAACATCCTCACCGCTTGTTGATAACGTCCAAAATATACTCCTCATGCAAAGAGTATAAACTGTCGCTATATCAAAACAAATATCCCAACGGATGTCAGGGTCAAATCCCCATAGGGAATAGTGAATAATAATTACAAGTGTTTGTTGAGAAATTGAATTTAGCTCGCACCACTTTGTTATAACATAGAAATAAATAACTTGGGGGAGATTTAAATTTGCAATATAATATAACTTCTAATTTGGCTGACTACTGATGAGATTTGTAATTTACCAACTCATTAAGCTTTTAGGCTTGAGTTTTTTCTTAGTTTTTGAGTTGATTATATGGATTTTATGCCCTTTTTCCTTTGATGTGTGTAGATGCCTAAATGTGTAGAAAGAGAAAAAATGGAGCAAAAAGAAAGAAGTGAGAGCATATCAGCGGTCCACCAATGAAAATCGGCGAAATGCCGTACCACGACCGATTACCACTGCCTCTGAGGAAAAATGTCACTAGTGAAATGCGAGTTTCCAATGGTGATTTTCTGGTCCATTCACCGAAGGACACCAGATTTTCTATAATGACTAACAACGACCCGATAGTTCATGGATTGAGATCGACTAAACACCGGATGAACTGCCGGTGCTCACTGGAGTTTAGTGATGTCCCAGATAAGATATCTTGCGGTTCACGGATTTGAACAGGCGAATCACCGGTGGCTCTGCCAATTCTAGAACGATGCTCAGAGGTAAAACTATCCAGCATGGAAAAAGTGATAGAAGATTCCCTATTTTCCAGGATCTAAATACTAGAGAAAGTATTGTGTAACTGAGAGATAGAGAGGAGAGTATATCACATCATCCTTTCCTTTCTTATCTTTAGAACATTCTTTTAGCAAAGAAAAGGGGATTTTTATTGGTAGACTTTGAAAAGTACTATTCTCTACTTCTTCTTCTTAATAGTAAGGTACAACCATTGTTGGAGACTATTTGTGGATTTGATTTTACTACTCTTGTTATTAAATTCAATGAGTTTATGGATGAATGTGCTTTTGAATTTCTTTATCATGAGTAGCTAAATCACTAAATAGAGGTGTGTGATGATGAATACATAATTAGAGTGGGTATTTCTAGAGTCCTCTTCATATTGTTTAAATAAATGTAAATCTGTTAGATTCTCTTCAATCTGTAAAGGAAGATCCATTGATTATGATATGGTTCTATCTATTCTTGCTTGATTGTTGCTTGTAAGAGAATAATTAATTATTGGAAAAGAATTTAATAGTGGGTATGAATGTGAGATTGTGAAATTGGGCTAGAAATAGCTTAAATTGCAGTCTCACTCCCCATTAGTAGCTAATAGCTAGAAATTAGTGCAGCTACTAATCCAAATCTAATTCGGTTGAGCTAATTAGTGGTTAGAGGTTTAATAAGACTCCAGCAAGAGGTAATTATAAGGCTGAAAAGCTCTAATTACCCACTTTCCGAGATTATTTACATTAATTGAACTTATAAGATGACCTAGCTTGTCCCTATCTAGTTAGTTTATCATCTGCAGCACACCTTTAGTCTTTCACATTCTTGTTAATAACCTTGATGATTTTTCTATATTATTCAACCAAATTACCAAATATAATCCACTGCAAATTCCAATTCCCCCAAATTTATATGTTTTTATGTTAACTCTACGTGGTGCAAGCTAACTTCAATTTGTCAACTGACACTTATAACTATCATTCACTAGTCCTTGTGGGATTCAACCCCGACACTCATCGGGTTACTTTTTTTTATTCTTCGTTAGTGTATATTCTTAGCATAAAGGATATATTTTGGATCTAGTAAAAAATGGCGCCACTGCTGGGTACTAGCGCTTGATATTTTTGTGTTGATTGTTAAGTTGAAATAGTTTTGTATCATAGTTATTTGACGTGATTTTGCTATTTTTGTTAGGATCTTACGACCGCATGAGTCATCACTCCCAAGAAGGGGATAGCTCAGCGGAAGGTAACATGAAGCACGATGAGGATAACCCGGTGATGCCAGAAATTGGAGAGCCATTCGCTTATCACCTAGGGTAGGTAATGCGGTGTTTCATGTTAAAAGAACCATGTTGCATTTGCTGCAAATGAAACGACTCTTTGGCGGTAAACCAAGTGAGGACGCAAATCGGCATTTGAGAAATTTCTTAGAGATATGCCAGCCCTTCAACATTACTAATATTAGTCAAAAGTCAATCAGGTTGAGACTCTTTCCTTTCTCACTAAGGGGGGAGGAAACAATATGGTTGGAGGAACTCCCCCAGGGGTGTATTACATCATGGCAAGACTTAACCGAGGCTTTCTTGGATTTTTTTTCCATCAATCAAAGATGCTGCAGTTGAGGGACGACATCACAAATTTTAGGCAAGAACCGGGAGAGCATTTGCATGAGGCATGGTTAAGGTTCAAAAAGAAGGTCGCTCTTTGTCCCCATCATGGACTTACAGGTGGAGTTCTTCTCCAAAGCTTCTACATAGCCCTTGATTCCATTAACAAGTCCATGGCCAACAATTTAGCTGCAGGGTCTATTATGGTTCAAACATATGGGTTGGCCAAAGCCCTTCTAGACATAATGAAAAAATCCAATAGGGCTTGGCACACGTGAGAGACAAATGTATCCACACATGAGATCAGCTCAAGTGCATTGGTGGCTGAATTCCAAAAAAAGGATGAAGAGCAGGATGAGAATCTTTCCAAGATTATAACACAACTGGAAATAATGACAAAGCACGTAATGGAGGATGGACCCAAGGTGGTAGATGTTGTAGGTATGCAAGGTCCTTTGCAATATGATTGGGAACTGTCACCACCAACATATGAGGAAGAATGTAAATACATGGGAAACCAAATGGGAGGTCATCAACCTAAATTTTAAACAACCAATCGAGGCCCTTGGCGCCTAAGGGATGAAAATCAAGGCTGGAGAAATCATGTGCAGGAGGGGTGGCCCGAAAGAAATGAAAGATGGGGAAATAGGGAGCAGAATCAAGAGGGCGATTGCAATCATCGTAGTTCAAACCCGTATGTTCCCCCTCCAAAGGTCGGAAACTCCCGTAGTCAATCGGGTGCGAGTGACGCGGGTAGTTCAAAAATTGAGGAAATGCTATCAAGAGTCCTAAAGAAAGTAGAGTCAACCAAGAGAGGGGTCAAAGAGTTAAGAGGGGAGGTGTCTAACCTTTCCAAAATAGTGAGCTCACAATCAACCTCCATCAAGCATTTGGAAGCCCAAATGAATCACTTGTCGACTCAAATGAACCCTCGAATGAAAGGAACGCTTCCTAATGACACAATGTCGAATCCAAAGAAAGATAGTCAATGCATGGCTGTGTCACAAGGAGTGGCAAAGTGATCAAAGATGCACCGGTGAAGCCCAAAAAGGTTAATG
The DNA here is from genome assembly GCA_018107945.1 of Datura stramonium. Classification (NCBI taxonomy): domain Eukaryota; kingdom Viridiplantae; phylum Streptophyta; class Magnoliopsida; order Solanales; family Solanaceae; genus Datura; species Datura stramonium. The sequence goes on from JACEIK010003139.1 coordinate 109,629, forward strand.
ACCTGAAAACAGATGAAGAAAATAAACTCGACGAGATGCCAAAGACTCCAATGAGTGAGGAAATGATTGAAGAGGAAGGTGAGGGGAAGGAGGATGAAACCCTATCACATGTTGATAACAATGAGGTGGGCATGAAGGCCCCAATTGATTATAAGGTTGAAGCAAGAACCTCACCTCCTTATCCATAATGGTTGGTCAAGAAAAAGAAGAATGACCAGTTCAGCAAATTCGTTGATATGTTTAGCAAGTTGTTCATTAGTATACCGTTAGTGGATGCTCTTCTCTAAATGTTAGGATATGTGAAGTTCATGAAAGAATTGCTAAAGAAGAAGAAGGTAGTTGATGCAGGTAGTGGGGAGAAAATGCATCATTGTAGTGCAATGATGATGAGTAACCTTTCCCCCAAGCGGGAAGTCCCGGGAGCTTTCACAATCCCCTGTACAATTAGGATATGTGTGTTTAAAAAACTCTATGCGATCTTGGTGCCAGCATAAATTTAACGCTCCTACTCTTTTTCAAGAAGTTGGGACTTGGAAGCACAAAGCCTACATCGATGAGGTTTCTCATGGCGGATAGGTCCATAAAAAACTGGTGGGGGTTTAGAAGATGTTTTGTTAAAGGTGTAGAAGTTCATGCTACCTACTAATTTTGTTTTCCTTAATTTTGAAATGGATATAGAGGTACCCAATAGACCTTTGCTAGACACGGGGAGAGCTGTGGTTGACGTGGAGCTTAGGGAGCTAAAATTCAGAGTTAGAAGTTATTCTACCCTGAAAGCCCAATGATCAGACCGGGGAAATGAAACAGAGAAAATGTAAAACTAGCATCAAGACACAAAACGGGTCATGAGGTGACCCATGAGAGCATCCCACGATTCGTGATGTGACTCATGGTGAGGTTAAGGATATGAGTTTGGAATTTTTATATTTGAGTCCCCACAGACATGACCAAAAGTCGTGGTCACTCACCACGAATCGTGGGATGAGTCGTGATTAGCAGGGTAAAGTCTAATCGAGATGGAGGAAATGTGCATGATGAGTGGTGACCACGAGTTATGGTCACTTATAACGATCAGTGATGTCACCCAATGACGAGCCCAGATTACCTAATAAGCAGTGTACTTGACGGATGATGCAACGAGTCATGGCCAGGGGTGAGGAGTTTTCATGTCCCTCATGAGGACTAACTGGCAGTATTTTTCTACGAATTTAGTAAGGGATTTTCCATAATTTCTAAGATCCCTAAACTATATCGTTTTGAGTTATGAGTGATGACTTTTAAGAGGGTTAAGTTCATATTAGACCATTTTTATTCATGCATGCAACAGTGATAGTCTAGAGAAGTGATCAACAAAAATCCTTCAAGGTTCTTTTCAATTTCTTCTTGGGCATTCAAGGAAGCGTAAGAATCATCTATAATCAAGTATGTAGGGTTATGAATGGGTGAATCCTTTCTCAACAATGCCCAATCTATATCTAAATCATGAGTTTCCTATGTCTAATCTATGGGGTTTTAACCCAATGCATGAAATTCCTAATTCTCTACATGGGTATGATCTAAATATGTTTCTACTATAGAATTACGATTCATGTTTGAGTTTTATATCATTTTCAATTAAAAATCAAATTTCAAGTTTTACAAATCAAAAGGCCCATTGAGGAGAAGTTCATGAAAGATGACATTTGTGATGAATGTATGATTATGATGAGATATAATGATGAAAAGCAAGTTTTCAAGCTACCCATGTTTATAATCATGTTCTCGATGTGAATTGAGTATTTTTCAAGCATGTTAGAGTATTGGGAAATGCCCTCATGTTCAAGTACGATTTATAATTCCCTAAATCAAGCTTACCATATGGTTTTGGAGCGAAGACTCCCAATTTTTTTGCAGCTTGTGGTATGGTTTGAGTTAAAGCTTCTCATATGCATGATTGTTAGATTTGAGATGTATTTGATCATTGAGCTTCGTTAATAGATGATGTCGAGACTCGTTGAAAAAACGATGGAGAGCATATGCATGTTTTGGGGAGTAGTGTCTAGCATTGAGTAGGCTAAGAGTCGATCACCGTATGTCTCAGAACTATGCGCCAACGTAGGTTTATACTTATATGTATATTACTTTGGGAACTCCCTTGTGATCTATCCCCTGCCCTATTGGGCCACAAGCTTGATATCGATATCATGGTATCGTCCCTAGCCCTAGCAAGGCTTTGGACGGCTTACCCACTTGAATGTGATAGTTGGGACCACGTAAGCTCTATCATTATATTTCATTTAAAAGATGCGTCTCTCATTGTTCCTCATGATTTAAATTATGAATGTTCATAATTCATGAGATTTATACATATATATATGTTCTAAAGCAGGTTTGACTCAATGTTCAGTTTTACACATGATTATAACATTTCAGCTTTGAGTCAATCGATTCAATTATGATGTTATGTTATGCTATGATGAGATCAAGATTTCATAAAGAATTCATGTGAGCCCTACTCTCAGATTCTTATTGTTTATGTTTTACATTATACATGTCTTTAAATGATTTTACTTACCTAAGAGGTTTTACTTACCTTGCATACTCGGTACATTCCACGTACTGATCGCATACTCTATACTGTATCATTTCATGATACAGGACCCGACTCTCAGACCTAGCCCCGTTTATAGTCAGTCTTTAGAGTTAGCATTCTTACACCTATTGGTGAGTGCTCATCTCCCAAGGACCATGCTTATTTAGATTTCTCTATGTATTTTCAGTTTTCAGTTTATTCAAGTTAGATTGGGTCTTGTCCCTTCAACTAATCATGTTTAGAGCCTTTTCAAACAAAAGGATGTATTCAGCTTCAAATTGTGTATTATGATGTTATGTATATCTCAGACTTCCGCTTAGATTTTGATGTTCATTTTTCAGTTTTAGTAATTGAGTTAGACGTATGTTTATTCCATGGGTCAACTTGGAGTCTCTCGGGGCTCCTTGTCTCATGTCTCGATCTGGGCCTCCGTTCGGGTCGTGACAAACTTGATATCAGAGCCATAGGTTTGAAGTGTCCTAGGATTTTTGTAAGCCGCGTTAAGTAGTGTCTTTTTCATGGGTGTGAATCACGCCACACTTATGGAGAAGAGGCTACGAGACGTTTAGAAAATGTTCCCTTCTTTCATGATCTATGTCGTGCGATGAAAAGTCTCTATGTCCTTCTAATTCGTGTTATTCGCGATTGCAGAATTCATGGCTCCCCGTAGTGTAAATGGTAGGAGGAATGGAAATGGAGAAGGCCATGAGGATGGCAGTGGAAACGAGCACCAGCAGGCCCCACTAATCCAGGAGCACCATGCACCGAAGTTAGTTGCTCATGCTGAATTTAGGGCAGCTATTCAGATGCTCGCGCAGGCCTTGATTGATCAGGTCAATAAGCAAGTAGCTGAGCATGTTCTACAAAATTGAAATGCAGCAGGGAGCTCGTGTCAGGGTCTTCTTGAGAACGAACCTGCCAGAGTTCGTCGGGTCAAAAGTAGATGAGGAACCGCATGAGTTCATAGACGAGATTGTGAAGATAACCTAAGTCATGGGGGTGAATGGATTTTAGTGTGCATAGTTGGACTCATATCAGCTGAAAGGGGTCACACATATTTGGTTTCATCAATGGAAAGATAGTAGGGCTGCAGGGGAAGGCCCTATCACCTGGGAGGAGTTCCATGTTGCATTCTTATATCGGTTCTTCCCTCATGAGGTAAGGGAGCTGAAGGTAGCTGAGTTCATGAATCTTAATCAAGGGAGAATGATGGTGCCAGATTATGCCCTCGAGTTCACTCGCCTATCCAATTACGCCCCGGAGTTAGTAGCTGATTAGAGGGTGCAGGTGAGCATGTTCATTCAAGGAGTGGTGGGAAATTTGGACAAGGATTGAAGGACCGCCATGCTACACAAGAATAAGGATTTCCCTCGGATGGTCTTGTATGCCCAACAGAAGGAGGAGGCACATATGAGAGAGAGGGAGGCCAAGAGGGCCATGACAGAGGACTATAGATTCTCTGAGCCGAGGTCAGATGGTGGGCACCGACAGCAGACCCACCAGAGATCTTCAGCCCCAGCATCTTCAGTGTTGAGTGTACCATCTAGGCCTAGGTGCGATCAGAGGGGGCGAACATCAGGCTCTATGGGTTAGAGCAGTAGAACCATAGATTCTAGCATGTTGGCTTGCCGTAGATATGGTCGAGGACACATGGGCCAGTGCTTAGCAGGTATAGGTGCTTGTTTCGAGTGTGGTAAGCCCGGACATATGCTCAGAGACTTCTTAGCAGCTAGACAGGACCATGATGGGGGCTAAGGCCCAGCTTCTAGTTTAGCGGCCCCGCCCGCACACTTAGCACATCGGGGGGCATCTACTAGCACAGGTGGCGGTCAACACCAAAATAGATTCTATGCATTAGCATCCCTCAAGGAGCAGGAGGTCTCCCCGAAGATGGTCACTGGTATGTTACGAGTTTTCCATCTTGATGTTTATTTTTTCTTAGATCTAGGGGCCACCTTGTCTTTTGGGAAACCTTATGTGGCTAGTAGCTTCGGAGTCAGTCCCGAAGTCTTGTCAGAACCTTTATAAGTCTCTACTCTAGTAGGTGATTTAGTTGTAGGTAGACGGGTGTATAGAAGTTGCCCAATCTTAGTCCTTCATAAAGCCACCTCAGCAGATTTGATAGAGTTTCTATGACCTATTTCGATGTTATCCTCGGCATGGATTGGTTGTTTTCATGTTATGCCTCAATTAATTGTAGAACTCGGGCAATAGGGTTCAAATTTCCGGGTGAGCCATTCTTAGAATGGAAGGGTAGTTCAGTTGTGCCTATGGGTCATTTCATTTCCTACCTTAACGCCAAAAAGATGATTTCTAAGGGTTGTGTGTACCATCTAGCTAGAGCTAAGGATGCGACATTCGAGGCCCCGACTATCCAGTCTGTCCCAGTAGCATGTGACTATCCAGAGGTCTTTCCTAATGATCTACTGAGAATCCGTCCTGAGAGGGAGATTTATTTTGGTATCGACCTTCTTCCCAACATGCATCCTATATCTATTCCTCCTTACATGATGGCTCCAACCGAGCTAAAGGAGTTTAAGGAATAGTTGAATGACCTGTTAGATAAGGGTATCATTACAATGAGCAAGTCCCCATAGGGTGCACCAGTTCTCTTTTTCCGAATGAAAGATGGTTCTCTTCGTATGTGTATTGATTACCGACAATTGATAAAGGTCACCAGCAAGAACAGTTATCCTCTACCTAGGATTAATGATTTATTCGACAAGCTTCAGGGTGCCAAGTGTTTCTCGAAGATAGATCTCTGATCCAGGTACCATTAGCTTAGAGTTCGGCAGAGCGAATTCGCAAAGACAGCCCTCAGGACGCGGTATGGTTATTATGAGTTTGTAGCTATGTATTTTGGACTAACAAATGCTCCTACAGCTTTTATGGACTTGATGAACAAGGTGTTCAAGCCATACCTGGATATGTTCGTGATTGTGTTTATTGATGACATCCTGCTATACTCTAGGAGCGAGGAGGAGCATGCCGCTCATTTGAGGGTGGTGCTACAGACTCTAAAGGATAACCAATTATATGCCAAAATCAGCAAGTGCGAGTTTTAGTTGAACTCAATGGCGTTTTTCGGCCACGTGGTATCAAGTGATGGTATAAAGGTTGACTCTCAGAAGATAATAGCGGTGCAGAATTGGCCTAGACTGGTGAGTCCTTC
>JACEIK010003139.1:124154-138670 GCA_018107945.1 Datura stramonium
ATTGGAAGAATTTGAAGAGAAAAGCCTTGAATCACCCTTGATCACCCCTCTATACTCTTGCATGCATGAATGAGGACTTAGAAATAATTATTCCTCTAAACACCCACCTTTCATAATCTAAAATGTCGTAGTTTAAGTTCTTATATCATGTAAAAGTCAAAAATGCCCTTAATGAATCTTCCCTGAAAAACTGTCCAGATCGGTCCAACATGTGGCACCAATGGGTCGTTGGAAGGAACGACGACCCGTCATATGGCCTGTCATTTTAATTGCTGAGACTTGCCTCCGGAACTAAAGCACAGATTGATAGGAGGACTCGTCCTTACAACCAACGGGTCATCAAGTAAACCGTTGTTTGCCCCTTCACAAAAAATGAACCTCCTTACCACGAGCCTCACCACGTCTCATGGTTGCTTCCAACGAGTCGTGGTGTTGATCCTTCGCATGAAATGGAAACCCTGGCAACCACACAATGACCAATGACCACGGGTCATCACTTTTCATCATGACTCGTTGAACGACCCATGTTATCCCCAACTTCTGAGGCAAGTCTCTTCCCACGGCTGCTAACGACTCGTTGTTTCGAGCAACGAGTGGTTGTGTCAAACGTCATCTCCATTGCCACCCAGACTTCCCTCAACACAATTTCATACAACGACCTATGGTTTTATACCACGACTCGTTACATCGCTCGTTCTGTGATAGTTATCCCAGTTTCAGCAGTTTTCAACTTTTAACTCCCGGGTCTACTCTTAGGCACTTTTGCGGTATTACAAGTTGGATACTATCAAAGGTTCGTGGAATGTTTCTCCTCAATTGCAGCACCTTTGACAACATTGACCCAGAAGAAGGTGAAATTCCAATGGTCAGAGGCTTGTGAGATGAGCTTCCAAGAGTTGAAGGCCTGACTTACCTCAGCACTGGTGTTGACCATACCCGAGGGTACCGGTGGGTTCGTAGTGTATTGTGATGTTTCAAGGATTGGACTTTGGTGTGTATTGATGCAGCAAGGGAAAGTTATAGAATATGCCTCTAGACAGCTAAAAGTTCATGAGAAGAACTACCCGACCCATTATCTTGAATTGGTCGCAGTGGTATTCACCTTGAAGATATGGTGACACAATTTGTATGGGGTCCACGTTTATGTGTTTAATGGATCATAAGAGCTTACCATATGTGTTTACTCAAAAGGATCCCAATATTTGGCAAAAGAGGTGGTTGGAGCTACTCAAGGATTATGATATGAGTGTGCTTTACCATTCAGGTAAGTCCAATGTAGTAGTAGACTCACTTAGTAGACTCTCTATGAAGAGTAGGTCCCATGTGGATGAAGTAAAGAAGGAGCTGGTGAAGGATGTGCATCGACTCGCAAGGTTGGGATTTAGGTTGTTGACTTGACCGATGGTGGTGCTGTTGTTTAGAACGGATTAGAACAGTCCTTGGTGACGGATGTAATAGCCAGACAAGATGAAGACCTTATTTTGGTAAAGTTGAAGGAAGCCATTCAAAATCAGAAGGTAGAGGTCATCTCCAAATGGGGAGATAGTGTGCTTCGTTACCAGGGTCGCCTATGTAGGGTTACGAATGGGTGAATCCTTTCACAGCTATGCCCAATCCCTCTCTAAATCATGAGTTTCCTATGTCTAATCTATGGGGTTTTAACCTAATGCATAAAATTCCTAATTCTCTACATGGGTATGACCTAAATATGTTTCAACTATAGAATTACAATTCATGGGCAAGTTTTATATCATTTTCAATTAAAAATCATATTTCAAGTTTTACAAATCAAAAGGCTCATTGAGGATAAGTTCATGAAAGATGAGATTTGTGATGAATGTATGATTATGATGAGAAATTATGATGAAAATCATGTTTTCAAGCTACCCATATTTATAATCATGTTTTCGATGTGAATTAAGTATTTTCCAAGCATGTTAAAGTATTGGGCAATGCCCACATGTTAAAGTTTGATTTATGATTTCCCAAATTAAGCTTACCACATGATTTTGGAGCGAAGGCTCCCAATTATATTTTAGCTTGTGGTATGGTTTGAGTTAAAGCTTCTCATATGCATGATTTTCGGATTTGAGATGTATTTGATTATTGAGCTTTGTTAATAGACGATGTTATGCTTCATTGAAAAACGATGGAGAGCATATGCATGTTCTTGGAAGTAATGTCTAGCACCGAGTAGGCTAAGGGTTGATCACCCTATGCCTCAGAACTACGTGCCAATGTAGGTTTATACTTATATATATATTACTTCGTGACCTCTCTTGTGAGCTATCCCCTGTCCTATTGGTCCACGCACTTGATATCGATATCATGGTATCGTCCCTAGCCCTGGCAAGGCTTCAGACGACTCGACCCACTTGAGTGTGATAGTTGGGACCACGTAAGCTCTATTGGTTTGTCGGTTAGAAGATGAGTCTCCCATTGTTCCTCATGATTTTAGTTATGCATGTTCATCATTCATGAGATTTATACATATATATATGTTATAACGAAGGTTTGACTCAATGTTCATTTTTACACATGACTATCAGATTTTAGCTTTGAGTCAATCGATTCAATTATGATGTTATGTTATGTTATGATGAGATCATGATTTCAGAAAGAATGCATGCGAGCCCTACTCTCAGATTCTTATTTTTTATGTTTTACATTATACATGTCTTTAAATGAGTTTACTTACCTAAGCGGTTTTACTTACCCTTGCATACTTGGTACATTCCACGTACTGACCGCCTACTCTATGTAGTATCATTTCATGATACAGGACCCGACTCTCAAACTTATCCCCGTTCATAGTCAGTCTTCAGAGTAAGCATCTTACACATATTGGTGAGTCCCTTTCTCCCGAGGACCATTCTTATTCAGATTTCTCTATGTATTTTCAGTTTTCAGTTTATTCGAGTTACTTGGGGTCTTGTCCGTTCAACTCATCATGTTTAGAGGCTTTTTAGACAAAAGGATGTATTCAGCTTCAGATTGTGTATTTTGATGTTATGTATATCTCAAACTTCCGCTAAGATTATGATGTTGATTCTTCAGTTTTAGTAATTTAGTTAGATGTATGTTCATGCCATGGGTCGACTTGGAGTCTCTCGGGGCTCCTTGTCCTGTGTCTTAATGTGGGCCTCCATTTTAGTCTGAAAGAAGTGAGGAAGTTACCTTCAAGGTGTGGCCATCAGTTGAAACGCCCCCTGAATGCAAGGTAATATGGGTGATGCAAAATGAGGAGGAATACAAAGTACTAGAGATGAAAGAGACGGATTTGGAGGTTGATTAATTTAAAAAGAGCTGTAGAATGAGATCTACGTCGTGCCACGAAGTTATATAAGGAACTTCTTGGGAGGAAACCCAAGTGTTTAGTGGATTGATTTTATGTATTTGTTGTTTTTGTTTTTGTAGGAGTTATGAAGCGAGGAACAATGAAAGAAAAAACCCATATAAGAGCGAAACTGCGCTGAACCGGCAAACCAGAAGTGCAAAACGCCATTTAAAGATAAGTGCAAACAAGAGGTTGGGACTCGAATCACAAGACCGGTGGACCCATCGGCAAAATGCCGATGCGTTACCATGGACCGTCGATGGTTCGCTGACACACAGACTACCTGAAGCTTTGACACCTAAGCAACGGGTGCCAAAGCTTTGGCACAATCCAATTCATGAAGCCCTAGTCAGTCACCAATGGAGAAACAGAGAACTGGAGACAAGTACTTTGGAAAAAAGGGTAGAGCGATAGAATGCCTGTTTGTTTTGGCGAACCACCAATGCATCGCTGATTAAGGTATGAATTTGTCTCAGAATGGAAAGCAACAGTGGACCCACTTAATCCCAAATATCAGCTGAGCCGCCCAATTCTACACAATATTCCCTTAGTTCCCTCTATTCACCATTGTTTCATACCCTTTTTGTCTCTCAAATACCCAATATTTCCACTTCCCATATTTCCCTATTTCCCATTTTTTCACTTTCACACCTTTACACCTTCCCACTTTCCACCAACACACCAACACATTAACTTTCCACCTTCCCCTTAACCTATCCACCTTCCAACTCTCACCTATAAAAACCTCTCCCTACTTTCACTAACACACTCACTACACTCATATTTTCTTTCTCTACTACACATCCCCCGAAGTGCCATTGTTGAAAGTTGTCAAGTTTTCAATCTCAAGTGTGCAAGCATTCCGATATTGTGGTTAAGCATTCTTGCGTTTGTTATGATGTTAGCAATGGTTCTTAATTCGTTCAGTATTAATAATTTTCTTTACATTCCTGTTTGATTCATGAATATGCTATGTTTGTTGAAATGAATGGGGAATTTGTGGTCTATGTGTGTGCATTCTAAATGGGTGAAGTCTAAGTAACCCAATCGGAATGAAATGAAACGTTTTGCCCAATGTAGACTAGGTGATGCCATTCATAAGGGTAAATATTCATGTTATTTTTTTAAAAGTGTAGTAGTGTTATTTCCGCCAAGCTATGTATGGGTGTTTATAATGGGTGCCTTTAAGTTGTTTAAATTCGATTTGGGAATGATGAGGTTCGGCGTTTTGCCGGTCGGGTTTGGTGAACCGCTGATGGAACGCTGTCCACTTTGAAAAATGGCTTCAGGCCACTGAGTGGATCCCATGTTACACCCGCTTCACGAATCAGGACCGGTGAGTCTCCGCTCAATCGCCGGTAAACTCTTAGTATGCCCATTTTTCTATTCTGTCCGTGAATTCCTCCTGCGACTCGTCGGTGCTTCACCAATACTAGTGGTTCTTTATATGATGTTTTCTTATCTTTTTTTTCTTAGTTCACCCTTATATTAGTTCTTTTTATCTTAGTTTATTTCTAGCATATCTGTCACTAACATCATCCTTGCAGAAATACCATGTCTTCATCCAGAAATATAGGAAAGGGACAGGCCCCCGCCTCATCTTCTAGCAAGAGCAAGGGCAAAGCAAATGTCACTACACCGCGTGCCAACAACAAGGAAGCAATCATCTTTTGCGTCCCAAACATGCAAGTGCATTATGTTATCAGTCAAGGCCGATCCATCATAGTGGAGAAGCAGTTTTGTTTAGTAAGATTGAGGGGTAATCTTCTCAACATCACTACCCAATTCATAGCACGACAATGGCAGGCATTTTCCAATACTCTCCCACCTTACTATCCCTGCTTGGTGTCCAAATTCTATGCCTCCTATCAAGCCCGACAAGATAGAATATAGAACAGGGGAAAAGTTGATGACTTTCCATACCTACCATCAGCTATGTTAAGGGGTGTGGAAGTCGACATCACCCTGACGGCTATTAACTCCCTATTTTGGGAAGATGAAATTGAATCTGAAACTAAGTACATGGCCGAGTAGCTGATATGAAAGACCAATTTTCTTGGTTATCCCCAATCATTGTTGTTGAGACTCCTCTTTGGGCCTCCATGGGAGGAGAAATCTCTCTCCACGATTTGAAGTTCGAGGCGGAGCTGTGGCTAGATTTTATTTGTGGCCGTATCATCCCCTCCAAGAACAAGCAAAGGGTTAGTTTAGAATCTACCAATCTCATTTGCTGCATCATAACTAAAGTCCCCATCAACTTCGAGGAGATTTTTTCCCAACAAATAAAGAGAAAGGCACGACAATCTAGCACTTTAATGCCCTACGCCGTCCTCATTTCCCAGGTTTCCTCACAAGCTGGAGTGCCTCTGTTCCTAGATGAAAGTCCTTCCGCTATTTTAGGAGTGATAATCATTGATCGGAAGAGAGATGCCGAGGCACCGGAAATGAAAAGAAAAAGACCACAAGCCTTTGGTGTCACTGAGGGATCCCATTCCCATGGGTCGGATCAATCACCATAGGCCCCAGAGTTGAACGTTCCCTAGCCCGAAATGTCAGGTCAACCTTTAGGCGACATGCCTCAGTGGGAAGAATCTCCCCCTCCGCAATCCTCTCAACCAAGTGGTTTCCACAGACTTGTGGAAATGACCAACTCTCACGAGAGCCAACTCCAGAGATTGGCTAAGAGCCTCCCCGCACTCATTGCTCAAACAATCAAAAAAGAGCTCAAGAATTCAAATGAGAGTGTCACTACACTATGCAAGAGGGTGGATGCAGTTGAAGGGGCTGTCACTCCCTCCAAACTGAGGTGAAAGAGTGTAAGAATCAGACTTCAATAGAAGTGTAGGATATGAGTGCCCTGGATGCTGCACTGGCTGCTCCTTCCTCGGTTCGGGGCCCTATTGATGCTTTGTTAGAGGGTCTGGGAGATGATTTTGCTGGGCTAGGTGAGGCCAGTAGCGGTGGTGCAGGTGATGCAGAGGCGGGTGATGATGAGGAATGACCCGCCCAGGGAGTTTCTTGTCCCTTTCACTTTTGCATACATACATTGGGGACAATCTACTCTTTTATGTGGGGGAGGGATGAGTGCAGTTGATGATGGGGTCATTAATGGATGTTTTCTTTGGATGTTTTTTTTGTTTGAAATTGATTGAGTAGAGACCTTGCAGGGCTACTGTTTTTGATGATTAATGATTGCCCTTCTGTAATACCCCAAAAGTGCCTAAGATTAGACTCGGGATTTTAAAATGGAAGTTGGCTTAATTTTGGAAAGATTCCACAGAACAAATGACCTAACAGATCGTTGGTCCAACCAACGACCCTTGGGATCACCAATGATGAGGTATGACTGGGTGGAAGTTGGAAGTGACAAGGAATGTAACCACCTGCGGTTTGTTACAATGAGTCGTTGTGTGGAGTTGTGGTGGGAACTGGTCCTTAGCTTAAGGGGGAGTAACTAGTCATGGGACGACCAATCGTGAGGAGAAACGGATCGTGGTCACTAGTCATGGGAAGGAGTATTAAAATATCTAGTCTATGTAACGGAAGGAAACCACAACTCATGGGATGGAAGAATGAGTCATGGTGTGGCTCGTGGGAAGGTTCGATACAGATTTTGAAGGGGGAAATAATGGGCGACACAGCGGATCTTCGCTTGAAGCAACAACTTGTCCTGTAAAGTCTTGGGAAGTGAATCTGGAAGTGTGAAATGGGGAAGAGGATCCAACGGATGTCGTGGTATCGGGTAACAACTCGTTGGACCCTCCGTGGTTTCACCTAGTGCAGAAATTTCAGGGATTTCATTAAGGAAATTTTCGTCTTCCTAAGTACTAGGGTCCTAAACTACGTCGTTTAAAGCTCGAAATTCAGTTTTTATTGAAGGTAAAACCTACCCTAGGCTTATTCACATCCATTCATGCAAAGTTAGGGAATTAAGGAGGTGATCAAGCTTGTTCTTCAAGCTTTTCTTCAGTTTTTCCATTGGGCTTTCAAGGAGTGGTGAAATTTTATCTTCCCCATGTATGTAGGGTTATGAGTGGGTGAATCCTTTCACACCCATGCCTAATCTCTTTCAAATCATGAAATTTCCTATCTAAATTATATGGGATTTTTACCCAATGCATGAAATCTTGATCTGGTTGAGTTACTATTATTGAATTACGAATTATGGGCAAGTTTTATGTTGTTTTTCATTAAAAATCATGTCTCAAGTTTTAAACATTAAAATGCCCATTTATGAAAAGTTCATGAAAGTCAAGGATTATAATGAATGTTTGTGTATGATGAATTATTGATGATGAAAAGTATGTTTTAAAGTTACCATGTTTATAATATTGTTTTCAAATGAATTGAGTATTTTCAATCACGTTAAAGTGTTGGGCAATGCCCACATGTTCAAGAATGATTTACGATGTATGATATGGATCTCATGATTTATCGATTTATGATGTTGGCAGACTAAAGGGACCTTGATTCTTGGCTAATCATGTATTTTAATAGGGATCAATGATGATAATGTTTATTTGGCCATGAATGTCAATTAATGATGTTATTGATTTACACACGAGCCTAATGTGCATGTTTTTGGGAGCAGTATCTAGAACCGAGCAGCCCGATGTTCAAAGGACTTCGCCGGTGTCTCATAAATATGTGTCACCGTAGGTTTATATTGATACATTACAATGTTAATAATCCCCTCTTTTGTGATATCACATAATGCACGTCCCTCGCCTAGAAAGCCAGGGGCGACTCTACCAACTTGAGTGATATAGTTGGGGCATCATGTAAGGCTCTTTTGTGATGGCGTCGGTTATGACGAGTCCTCCCATTATTCCACATGTTTTATGCAGTATCATGTTTATGTTACTTTGGATCAAGTGATGTTTTGATAACATTTCTCTTCTGACTGTGATATTGAATGGATTATGAATGATTTGAAAACCTTGAGTCTTATGTTATATTATGATATTTATGTCACGAGCATGTTGTCCCACTCTTAAGATCTCCTATGAGATTTTATGTAATCTAAAATGTTCGTTTTACTTACATTCCATACTCAGTACGTTTCACATACTAACCGCATACTCTATGTTGTATCATTTTATGATACAGGTTTCGATCATCAAATCCAGCACCTTCAATAGTCCATCTAAGAGTTTGGCATTCTTCTCTTTGGTGAGTCCTCATTCTCCGAGGACTAGTTATATCAGCTATCTTTGCATGTTAAGTTTCTAGAGTTGCTGGGTTAGTTGGGTATGTTTTCCCATCAACCCATCGGATATGTTAGAGGCTTTCACACTATATATAGTGGTAATACCCCGGAAAGGGCTAAGAATAGACCCGGGAGTTAAATTTGGAAAAGTGCAGAAAACTAACAAAAACATCATAGAATGAATGACCCATAGAACGGATGTCCCTACGACTCGTGGTAGGGTACCATGAATCGTCACAAGCTGTCGTGGTTTGGATATAGTTGTAATACCCCAGAAAGGTCTAAGAATAGACTCGGGAGTTAAATTTGGAAAACTGCAGAAAACTAACAAAAATATCATAGAACGGATGACCCATAGAACGAATGACCCTACGACTCGTGGTAGGGTACCACGAATCGTCACAAGATGTCGTGGTTTGGGAGGTTAGGGAATCAGTAGAAACAATAGAGGGTGTAATGACCCATTGTAAGGAACAATGAGTCGTTGTCACCAGCCGTGGAGAGGTTTGGACTTAGGCTAAGGAGGAAGCAATGGGGCATCCCACGATTCATGGTTAAGAGGGACGACCCATTGTTTCAAGTTGTTGTTCATGGGTTGAAGGTTCCAGTGCAGACAACAGATGGAAACCATGACTCGTTGGAAGTCACCATGAATTGTGGTGAAACTCGTGGGAAGGAAATCCAGATTTGGTCAACGACTTGATGACGATCAATTCAACAACTCGTTCTTTGATGTCATGACTCATCCTGTTGAGCCATGGGAAGGATCTGAGGCATGAGATGAAACAATTGACTCAACAACTCGATACCATGAGTCGTGGTATGTTTTCACGACCCATTGCATCGGTCGTTGGTCCGTCCGGGACGGGTTTTCAAGGAAAGTATTTTACGGGTATTTTCAACCATTCCACGTTTTTAGCCCCTTAACTACGTCATTTTGGATATTTTCTAGTATGAAAATATGAGTTTATTCCTTTAGGCATTCCCATTCTCATACAGGGATTTTAGAGAGGTTTTTGGGGGATTCAAGGCCTTCTTCCCTATATTTTCATCAATTTCTTTGTGGGTGTTCTGGGAACTTTAAGACCATCCATTCCCAGGTATGTAGGATTTTAAAATGGATGGAATTCTTCCTCACCCATGCCAAATTTCGATTAAAATCACGAATCTTCCTATTCAAGTCAATGGGGTTTTACCAAAAGCATGACAATGTGATTTCTCCTTATGGGTATGATTTTATTGAGTTTTAATTATTGAATTATGCATGTTGGGCATATTTTAAATTAAATTCTACAAAATCATGTTTCAATCTTTTTAAATCTAAAATGCCCATTGATAAAAGTCCATGAAAGTTATGATCTAAAACTCCTTATGCACGACCCTCCCTGGCAAACCAGGGTCGGCTCTACCCACTTGAGAAAGACAGTGGGGCATCATGAAAGGATCTACCATGATGGTGTCGGTTATGACGAGTCCTCCCTTTGTTCGTCATGTTTTATGCATTGTTATTTTATGTTTTGGGCTCAAGTTATATTATGATAAAGTTATTTACGATTATGATAATGAATGATTATGAATGATTTGAAAGTCTTGAGCCCTATGTTTTATTACGAAGATCTTGATGCAAGCATGATGTCCTTCTCCTATGTCTCTTTATGAATTTACTTTACTTTTAAAATGTTCGTTTTACTTACCTTGCATACTCAGTACATTCCATGTACTGACCGCATACTTTCTATGTTGTATTGTTTCATGATACAGGGTCCGAATCTCAGACTCATCTTCATCCTTAGTCCATCTCAGCCTACGCTATTAGCTTGTTGGTGAGTCCTCATGTTCCGAGGAACTTTTGATAAAATTTCCTGTTGATTATGTTTCAGTATTGCTCGGGTTAGATGGGGATGTTGTCCCATCAACCCATCTTATGTATTAGAGGCTTTCGGATGAATGAGTAGTACTCAGCTTATGTAAATATTTAGTATTTCCTGATGTTATGTCATGGTTACGTTTCCGCAATTTTTTATGCTTAATATTCCATTTATTTAAATTAGATTAGTTATATGCATGTGCCATGGGTTGACTTGGGGTCCCTCGGGGTCCCGTGTCCCGTGTCTACGATCCGGGTGTACGTCTGGGTCGTGACAAACTTGGTATCAGAGCCATAGGTTTGAAGTGTCCTAGGGTGCCTGAAAGCCGCATTAAGTAAAGTCTTTTTCATGAGTGTGATGCGTGCCACACCTATGATGAAGAGGCTAGTATACGTTTAGGAAATGTTCCATTCTTTCATGTTCTATGTCGTGCGATAAAACGTCTTTCCATCCTTCTAATTCGTGCGATTCGCAATTGTAGAATTATGGCTCTTAGAAGAATGAATAGAAGGAGGAATGGAAATTATGAAGGCCACGAGATGGCAATGACCGTGGGCATCAGCAAGCCCCACCTGTTTCGATGCCCCAGGCACCAGAGCCAGCTATCTACGCCGAGTTTCGGGCGATGATTCAGATGTTGGCGCAGGCCTTGACCGCTCCTGTCAATCAGCAGGTTGTTTTGCAGGTTCCACAGAATGGCAATGCAGCGGCAACTTGGATTAGAGACTTCTTGAGGATGAACCCTCCCAAGTTCATGAGATCAAAGGTTGATGAGGATGCACACAATTTCATTGAAGGGATCTTAAAGGTCACTCAGGTTATGGGGGTGAAAAATGGGGAGCGTGTAGACTTTGCCTCATATCAGCTAAAAGAGGTCGCTCATATTTGGTTCAAGCAATGGAAGGACAGCAGGGCAGCGGGTGCAGAGCCTATCAATTGGGATGAGTTCCACATGGCATTTCCTGACAGGTTCTTCCCTCGGGAGATGAGGGAATTGAAAGTAGCCGAGTTTGTTAACCTCAAGAAAGGAAAGATTACAGTGCTGGAGTATTCGCTTGATTCACCTTGTTGTCAAAATACGCCCAGAGTTGGTGACGGATCAAATGGCGCGGGTGAGCCGATTAGTTCATGGTGTGGCCAGTTATTTAGACAAGGATTGTAGGACCTCCGGGCTTCATCATGATATGGACTTTCCTCGCATAGTGTTTTATGCCCAGCAGATGGAGGCGGCTCAAGCGAGGGAGAGGGAGGCAAAGGATCCCATATAGTTAGTTGTGGGTTTTCACAATAGAGGTTCGACAGTGGCTACCGTCCACAGTTTCAGCAGAGTCCATTAGCCCCAGCCCCATCATCAGCTAGTGTCCCATTCAAGCCCAGGGGTGATCAGAGGAGTAGGGCTTCAGGGTCGAGGGATTAGAGGGGAACCCAGTTAGAGTATACCTCTCTAGCCTACGGGAAGTGCGGCAAGAGTCACACCGGGGAGTGCCTGCTCTGTTCGGATGTCTACTTCCGGTGTGGTAGATCTAGGCACATGCACTAAGCATGTCCATATGCCAGACAGGGTGATGATAGGGGTCGAGCACAGACNCCAGGACAACAACAGCTCCAGCCCGTTCAGCTCCACAGGGAGCATATACTAACGGGGGTGGCGGTCAGCGCCAAAATCGATTCTATGCCCTTTCCTTGCGCCGGGAACATGAGACTTCGCTAGACGTGGTCACTGGTATGTTGAGTGTCTTTCATATTGATGTTTATGCCTTGTTAGACCTGGGAGCTACATTGTCTTTTGTGACTCCTTACATTGCTAGTAGCCAAGGAGTTAGTCTTGAGACCTTTTCAGAACCGTTTTCAATTTTGACCCCTGTTGGTGATTCGATCATAGCTAGACGGGTATATAGAGGATGCCCAGTCACTGTGTTGCATAAGGTTACCCCTATAGACCTTGTAGAGTTATCCATGACTGACTTTGACATTATTCTTGGCATGGATTGGTTATTTGCATGTTATGCTTCGATTAATTGTAGGACCCGCACTGTGGGGTTTTGTTTTCTGGGTGAGTTAGTTTTGGAGTGGAAAGGTAGTTCGGCAGTGCCAACAGGTCGGTTTATTTCCTATCTTAAGGCTAGGAAGATGATCTCTAAGGGATGCATGTACCACCTAGTTAGGGTTATGGTTGTGGAGTCCGAGACCCTAACTATCCAGTCAGTTCCGGTGGTGTGCGAATATCTAGAGATGTTTCCCAAGGATTTGCCAGGTGTTCCTTTGAAAAAGGGAAATTGATTTCGGTATTGATCTTTTTCCAGATACGCCGCCTATTTCTATACCTCCTTATAGGATGGCTCCTGCCGAGCTAAAGGAATTAAAGGATCCGTTAAAGGATCTATTGGACAAGGGTTTCATTAGACCGAGTCAGTCTCCATGGGGTGCACCAGTTCTATTTGTTCGAAAGAAGGACGGTTCCCTTCGCATGTGTATTGATTATCAGTAGTTGAACAAGGTTACCGTCAAGAATAGGTACCCCTTACGCAGTATCGATGATTTGTTTGACCAGCTTCAGGGTACCAAGTGCTTCTCCAAGATTGATCTCAGGTCCGGGTATCACTAGCTCAGAGATAGGGAGTGTGACATCCCGAAGACCTCCTTTAGGACTCGATATGGTCACTACGAAATTTATCTTATGTCTTTCGGACTAACCAATGCACCTGTAGCTTTTATGGATTTAATTAACAGGGTATTCAAGAAATATATGGACATGTTCGTGATTGTTTTCATCGATGACATTCTTATATACTCCAGGAGTGAGGAGGAGCATGCCACTCATTTGAGAATAGTGTTGCAAACCATCAAGGATCGTCAGCTGTACGCAAAGATTAGCAAGTGTGAATTTTGGCTAAACTCGGTAGCATTTCTGGGACATGTGGTTTCAAGCGAAGGCATTAGTGTAGATTCCCAGAAGATCGAGGAAGTGAAGAATTGGCCTAAACCGGTGAATCCTTTAGAAATTCAGAGTTTCTTGGGCCTAGCTGGCTACTATCGGAGGTTTTTTGAGGGTTTCTCATCCATTGCAGCACCTTTGACCAAGTTGACTCAAAAAAAGGTGAAGTTCCAATTGTCAGAGGAATGTGAGAAAAGCTTCAAAGAATTAAAGACTCGACTCACTTTAGCACCAGTGTTGACCTTACTCGAGGGTACTGATGGCTTTGTTGTCTATTGTGATGCTTCAACAGTCAGACTGGGATGTGTGTTGATGTAGCGTGGGAAGGTAATAACATATGACTCGAGACAACTGAAGGTCCATGAAAAGAATTATCCAACCCATGATCTTGAGCTAGCCGCGGTGGTATTTAAATTGAAGATATGGAGGCATTACTTGTATGGGGTCCACGTGGATGTATTTACTATGGAGGCATTACTTGTATGGGGTCCACGTGGATGTATTTACGGATCAAAAGTGTTTGTAATATGTGTTCACATAGAAAGATCTAAATCTTCGGCAAAGGAGGTGGTTGGAGTTACTTTAGGACTACGACATGAGTGTCCTCTACCACCCGGGACAGGCTAATGTGGTTTCGAATGCACTTAGTAGGATATCCATGGAGAGTGTGTCACACGTGGATGAAGGAAAGAAGTAGTTGGTGAAGGATGTCCACTGACTTGTAAGACTGGGAGTTAGATTTATTGACTCGATCGATGGTGTTGTTGTTGTGCGTAACGGGTCAGAATCATCCTTGGTGGTTGATGTTAAATCCAGGCAAGATAAGGATCTAATATTGAGGAAGCTGAAAGAGGTGGTGCAGAGTTAGAACGTGGAGGTCTTATCCCAAGGGGGAGATGGTGTGCTACGATACCAAGATCGACTATGTGTTCTGGACGTCGATAATTTGAGAGTTTAGATATTGCGTGAGGCACATGGTACCGGATATTCTATTAATCCAGGATCTATGAAAATGTATTGAGATTTGCGAGAAATATATTGGTGGGATGGTATGAAGAAAGATATTGCGGAGTTCATAGAAAAATGTCCAAACTGCCAGCAAGTGAAAGTCGAACATCAAAGGTCAGGAGGAGTACTTCAGGATATCAGCATCCCCACTTGAAAGTG
>JACEIK010003139.1:146286-171198 GCA_018107945.1 Datura stramonium
TGTAGATCTCCCATCGGATGGTTCGAGGTTGGTGAGGCAGCTATGATAGGACCATATTTGGTTCATGAGGCGATGGTGAAGGTTCAGTTGATAAGGGACCGGTTGAAAACCACTCAGAGTCGTCAAAAATCATATGCTAATGTGAGGATAAGAGACTTGGAGTTTGATGTGGATGATTGGGTATTTCTAAAGGTATCTCCCATGAAGGGAGTCATTCTGTTTGGGAAGAAAGGAAAACTCAGTCCCCGATATGTTTCCTTCTACCGGGTTATGAAAAGAGTTGGGAAGGTGGAGTATGAGTTGGACTAGACCTAAGAACTATCTTCGGTTCATCCCATCTTTCATGTGTCACTTTTGAAAAAGTGCTTGGGTGATTCAGCCTTTGTAGTTCTGGTAGACATCATTGGAGTGAAGGACAACCTAAGTTATGAAAAAATTCCCGTTGAAATCTTAGATCGTCAGGTTCGGAGGCTGAGGAACAATCAAGTAGCTTCAGTAAAGGTGTTATGGAGAAATCAGCATGTTGAGAGGGCTACGTGGGAAGTCAAAATAGATATGATGGCTAAATACCCTCATTTGTTCCCTACCGGCTCAGTTCCGACTTGAGGTATCAGTTTTGCCCTATGACTCTATTTAGTTTTCATGTTTTGTTCATGTGTGCAAGTTTCTTTTATGTGTATGAATGAGTATGTAAAGTATGAGGTCAGTTCAGCTATATGGTTTTATTCAGAGGTAGTCATTCCGTGAAATTTCAGTTAAAATAATTAGTATATGGCTATGATAAACTGTATGTTTCTGTTTGCTGCTTGTTTCCTTCATTCGAGGAAGAATGTTTCCATGGGGGAGATATTTTAATACCCCAGAAAGGGCTAAGAAAGAGTTATATTTGGAAAAGTGCAGAAAACTGGCAAAAACATCACAGAACGGATGACCCTACGACTCATTGTAGGGTACCACGAACCGTCACAAGCTGTCGTGGTTTGGGAGGTCAGGGAATCAGTAGAGACAACGGATGGTGCAACGACCTATTGTAAGGAAGAACGATTCGTTGTCACCAGTCGTGGGGAGGTTTGGACTTATGCTTAGGAGGATGAAACGGGGCATCCCATGATTCATGGGTAAGAGGGATGACCCGTTGTTTCAAGTCTTTCGTGGGTTGAAGGTTCTAGTTCAGACAACGGATGGAAACCACGACTCATTGGAAGTCACCATGGGTCATGGTGAGGCTCATGGGAAGGAAAGCCAGATTTGGTCAAGGAGTTGACGACGGTCGATCCAACGACTCGTTCTTTGATGTCACGACTCGTCCTGTCGAGCCGCGGGAAGGATTCGAGGCCTGAGATGAAATAGTTTACTCAACGACTCGATACAATGAGTCGTGGCATGTTTTCACGACCCGTTGGGTCAGTCGTTTGTCTGTCCGGGACAGGTTTTCAGGGAAATTATTTTAAGGGTAGTTTTGACCTTTCCATGTTTGTAGACGCTAAACTATGTTCTTTTGGATATTTTATGAGTATGATAATATGATTTAAGTCCTCTAGGCATGCCCATTCTCCTACAAGGATTTTAGAGAAGTTTTCGAGAGATTCAAGGCCTTTTCCCCATATTTTCATCAATTTCTTTGTGGGTGTTCAAGGAACATTAATTCCATCTATTCCCAGGTATGTAGGGTTTTAAAATGGGCGGAATTCTACCTCACCCATGCCAAATTTTGATGAAAATCATGAATCCTCCTATTCGAGTCGATGGGGTTTTACACATAGCATCACAATGGGATTTCTCCTTATGTGTATGATTTAATTGTGTTTTAATTATTTAATTATACATATTGGGCTGATTTCAAATTAAGCTATTCAAAATCATGTTTCAATCTTTATAAATCTAAAATGCCCGTTGATGAAAGTCCATGAAAGTTATGATTTATGATGAATATTCATTATTTTGAGTTTAAATATGTTTATGAGAATGTTTTGAATGAATTGAGTATGATGAAGTAATGTGCAATGCCTACATGATGAAGAATTATTTACAATTTATGAAACAAATTTTATGAGTTATCGATTTATGATGTTGCCAATTAAAAGGGCCTTTGGTTCTTGGCTAGGCATGTTTAAATGGGATCAATGATGATAAATGTTATTTTCTAGCCAATGAATCTTAATGCATGATGTTAATGATTTATGTATGAGCCTATATGCATGTTTTTGAGAGCCGTGTCTAGCACCGAGCAGCCCGACGTTCAAAGGACTAAACTGGTGTCTCATAACCACGTGCCACCGTAGGCTGTAAATGATATGATGTATTGATAATGATCCCCACAAATGTTATATCCCGCCTTATTCACAACCTTCGCCTGGATAGCCAAGGTCGGCTCTGCCCACTTGAGCAAGACAATGGGGCATCGTGAAAGGCTCTATCATGATGGTGTCGTTTATGACGAGTCCACCCATTGTTCCGCATGTTTTATGCATTGTTATATTTATGTTATGGGCTCAATTTATATTATGATAAAGTTATTTACGATTATGATAATGAATGATTATGAATGATTTGAAAGTCTTGAGCCCTATGTTTTATTACGAAGATCTTGATGCAAGTTATGCAAGCATGATGTCCTTTCTCCTATGTCTATTTATGAGTTTGATTTACTTTTTAAAATGTCCGTTTTACTTACCTTGCATACTCAGTACATTCCACGTACTAACCGCATACTTTCTATGTTGTATCGTTTCATGATACAGGGTACGGATCTCAGGCTCATCCTCATCCTTATTCCAACTCAGCCTACGCCTATCAGCTTACTGGTGAGTCCTCATGTTCCGATATCCGTTTGATAAACTTTCCTATTGATTATGTTTTAGCATATCTCGGTTAGTTAGATGTTTTTCCCATCAACCCGTCATTTGTATTAGAGGCTTTCGGATGAATGAGAAGTACTTTCAGCTTATGTAAATATTTGGAATTTCCTAATGCTATGTCATGGTTCATGCCTTCCGGAATATTTTATGCTTAATATCCCGTTTATTTAAATGAAATTAGTGGTATGCATGTGCCATGGTTGACATGGTGTCCTCGGAGTCCCTTGTCCCGTGTTTACGATCCAGGTACGTCCGGTCGTGACAGTAGTACTCAACTGTTATGTATGTAGTACATTCTGCTTTCTACCATGTTATGTTATGTTTGTACTTCCAATATATTGTTATGCTAAGTATTCCGCTTATTGATATTGAGTTAGATTTATGTTCATGCCGCGGGGACGACTTGGAGTCTCTTGGGCTCTTTTGTCCCGTGTTACGATTCGAGTCGTGACAAACTTGGTATCAGAGCCATATGTTTGAAGTGTACCTAGGTGTTTGAAAGCCACGTTGAGTAGAATCTTGTTTCATGGGTGTGAAGCGTGCCACACTTATGACAAAGAGGCTATGGGACATTTAGGAAATGTTCTCGTCTTTCATGATCTATGTTGTGCGATTAACTATCTCCCTATCCTTCTAATTCGTGCTATTCACAATTGTAGAATCATGGCTCCCCAAAGATTAAATAGTAAAAAGAATGGGAATGGTGACGACCACGAGGATGGCAATGGAAACAGGCACCAACGCCCCAGTAGTCCGAGCACGATGCACTGCAGCCGGTTGCCCATGCTAGGGAAGGTTTCCTGCAAAGCTATTCAGATGCTTGGTGCAGGTTGCGCATAGAGGCCGTGCACAAACCACCAGGTCAGCAGCATCTCCAGCACGTTCAGCCCCACAAGGGGGCATCTACAAGTGGGGGTGGCGGATAGTGCCAAAATAGATTCTATGCCCTCCCCTCACGTCAGGAGCAGGGGACTTCACTGGATGATGTTACTGTTATGTTACGAGTGTTTTTCTTGACTCTATTCTCTTTTGTTACAGGGATCCAGGGGCTATGTCACGACTGGAACATACACCCGGATCGTGGACACGGGACAAGGGACCCCGAGAGACCCCAAGTCGACCCATGGCACAAGCATACAACTAATCTCATTTAAATAAGCGGAGTATTAACCATAAAACATAGCGGAAACATAAATTCATAGCATAGCACCAAAAACACTAGGCGTACACATAAGCTAAGTACTGCATATTTTTTGAAATCTCTACTACATATGATTGGTTGATGGGACAACATCCCCAACTAACCCGAACAATAACAACCACAAGAAACATAAAAGTCTTTCAAATGGTCCTCGGAACATGAGGACTCACCAATAATCTGAGATCGTAAGCTGAGATGGACTAAGGATGAGAATGAGCCTAAGATCTCGAGCCTATATCATGTAACGATACAAAGATAGAAAGTTTGCGGTCAGTACATGGAATGTACCGAGTATGCAAGATAGGTAAAACGGATATTAAAAGTAAAATAAACTCATAAATAAACATAGGATAAGGAAATCATGCTTGTATCATAAACTTCGTAAGAAAACATAAGGCTCAAGACTTTCAAATCATTCATAAATCATTCATTATCATAATCGTATGTAAACTTTATCAAAGCATAACTTGAGCCAATAGCATAAAAATAACAATGCATAAAACATTCGGAACAATGGGAGGAATCGGGCTTACAACTGACACCATCATGGTAGAGCCTTGATGATGCCCCCAACTATCTCACTCAAGTGGGTAGAGCCGACCCTGGCTTGCCAGGCGAGGGTCGTGCATTAGGCGTGATATCACATTTGAGGGGATCATTATCAATACAATATATCATTAGAAACCCACGATGGCACGTGGTTATGAGAAAGCGACATAGTCCTTTGAACGCCGAGCTGCTCGATTCTAGGCACGACTCCCAAAAACATGCATATAGGATCATACGTAAATCAATAACGTCATGAATTAAGATTCATTGGATAAAAATATAACTTTTGTGATCATTGATCTCCTTTGAAACATGCTTAGCCAAGAATCGAGGTCCTTTTCGGTCATAATCGATAAATCATGTAATTCGTTTTATAAACTGTCACTTAACATATGGGAATCGCCCAATACTTTAACATACTATAATTCTTTCAAAAATATACTCATAAATATGGGAACTTGAAATCATGTTTTCCCATCATCAATAAGCTCAAAATATTGAATATTCATCATAAATCATAACTTTCATGAACCTTCATCAATGGGCATTTTAGATTTAAAAAGCTTGAAAAAAATGATTTTAAAGAAAATAATATAAAATCAGCCCATCATTCATAATGCAATAATTAAAACTCAATTAAATCATACCCATAAAGAGAAATCACATTTTCATGCATTTGGGTAAAACCCCATTGAACTTGAATAGGAGAATTCATGATTTAAAATGAATTTTGGGTATGGGTATGAAAGGATTCACCCATTCTAAACCCTACATATCTATTAATGGACTGATTTCAATGTTCCTTGAATACCCACAAAGAAATTTATGGAATTTTGGAGAAGAAGACCTTGAATCTCCCTAAAACCCCTCAAAAGCTCTTGCATGGGAATAGGTATGCATTAGGGAATTAACCCATCCTATCAGACTAGGAAAAATACAAAACGATGTAGTTTAGGATCTCAAAGTATGGGAAAGTCAAAATTTCCCTTAATGAAATTTCCCCTGAAAACTACTCCAGACGGACCAACGACCGATCCAAAGGGTCATTGAACGATACCACGACACGTGGTATCGAGTCGTTGTGTCCACTTCCTCATGAAAAACCTCACATTCTTCCCATGACTCATCAGGATGTGTCATTGCTTCAATCAACGGGTCATTGGATCCACCATCGTCAACTCCTTGACCAATCTGAATTCCCTTACCACGAGCCTCACCTCAACTCATGGTGGCTTCCAACAAGTTGTGGTCTCAATCTGTTGTATGAACTGGAATTCTCAACCCACAAGTAACGACTAGAAAAAATGGGCCGTCACATCTCACCACGAATCGTGGGATGCCCCGTGGGTTCCCCATCAGCCTAAGTTCAGCCCTTTCTACGATTGGTAACAACGACTTGTTATTCCTGACAACGAGTCATTACACCATCCGTTGTCACCACTGCTTCCCTGAACCCCCATACCATGACCGCTTCCGAGGACTCGTGGTATCCAACCACGAGTCGTTGAGTCGCCCGTCCTGTGATATTTTTGCCAGTTTTTTGCACTTTTCAAATTCAACTTTGGGTATATTCTTAGGCCTTCCCGGGGTATTACAATATCTTCTCCTTGGAAAAATTCATCCTCAAATATAGGAAACAAGCAGCAAACAGAAACATACAATTTATCATAGCCATATGCTGATCATTTTAACTGGATTTTTCACGGAATGACTACCTCCAAATAAAACCACGTAGCTGAACTGATCTCAGACTTCACATACACATTAATACACATAAAATAAACTTGTACACATGTACTGAACATGAAAACTAGGTAGAGTCATAGGGAAAAACTTGTACCTCAAGTCGGAATTGAGCCGGTAGAGAAAAATTGTGGGTATCTAGCCATCATATCCGCTTCGGCTTCCCAAGCTCCCTCAACATGCTAATTTCTCCACATTACTTTAACTGAAGCTACTTCTTTATTCCTTAGCTTACGTACTTGATGGTCTAAGATTTTCACCGGAATTTCTTCATACTGAGGCTATCCTTTACACCAACGCTGTCTACCGGGACTACTAAAGCCAGATCACCCAAGCACTTTTTCGAGAGAGATACATGAAACACGGGATGAACTGAAGCAAACTCTGAAGGAAGTACAATCATACGCCACCTTACAACTCTCCTTATAACCTGATAAGGACCCACATTGGGGACTGAGTTTCGCCTTCTTCCCAAAACCGCATGACTCCCTTCATGGGAGATACATTTAGAAATACGCAATCGTCCACCTCAAATTCAAAATCTCACCTCCTCACATCGGTATATGATTTCTGACGACTCTGAGCGGTTTTCAACCGGTCCCTTATCAACTGAACCTTAACCATCTCCTCGTGAACTGAATATGGCCCTATCATAGCTACCTCGCCAACCTTAAACCATCCGATGGGAGATCTAAACCTTCGCCCGTAAAGAGCCTCGAGCGGTGCCATTTGGATACTGGAGTGATAGCCGTTATTATAAGCAAACTGGATTAAGGGAAAATGATCATCCCAACTACCTTTAAAATCCATGACACATGCCCTCAACATGTCCTCAAGATTCTGTATTGTCCGTTCCCGCCTGCCCATCCATTTGTGGATGGAATGCAATGCTGAGCTTAACCTGAGTCCCAATCCCCCTTTGGAAATACCGCAAAAATTGGGAGGTAAACTGAGTACCTCAGTCTGAAATAATAGACAAGGGCACTCCATGAAGTTTAACCAACTCCTGAATATACAACTTGGCATAATCATCCGCTGAATCCGTGGTCTTAACCGGTAGGAAGTGTGCAGCCTTAGTTAACCTTTCTACCACCACCAAAATGGAGTAATAGTGTTGGCGAGTGCGAGGTAGGCCTGTAAGAAAATCCATATTTATCTCCTCCCACTTCCAAGTGGGAATGCAAATATCATGAACTACACCTCCTAACCTTTGATGTTCGACCTTCACTTGCTAATAGTTTGGACATTTGTCTACGAACTTTGCAATATCCCTCTTCATACCATCCCACCAATAGATTCCCTGAAAATCCCAATACATTTTCATAGATCCAGGATGAATGGAATATCTGGTACCATGTGCGTCGTGCAATATCCGAACCCTCAAATTATCAATGTCCAGGACACAAAGCCGACCCTGATATCATAGAACACCATCTCCCCCTTGGGATAATACCTCCACATTTTGACTCCGCACTGCTTCCTTCAACATCCTCAAAGTCGGCTCCTCATCTTTCTAAGATTTGACATCGACCACTAAGGACGATTCTGACCTATTCTGCACAATAACGTCGCCATCAGTTGAGTCGATCAATCTAACCCCCAACCTTGCAAGTCGATGGACATCTCTCACCAACTCCTTCTTTCCCTCATCCACATGGGACACACTCTCAGTAGAGAGCCTACTAAGTGCATCCGCAACCACATTAGCCTTGCCCGGATTGTAGAGGACACTCATGTCGTAGTCCTTTAGTAACTCCAACCACCTCCTTTGCCGAAGACTTAGATCTTTCCGTGTGAACACATATTGCAAGCTCTTTTGATCCTTAAATACATCCATGTGGACCCCATAAAAGTAATGCCGCAATATCTTCAATGCAAACACCACCGCGGCCAACTCAAGATCATGGGTCAGGTAATTCTTTTCATGAACTTTCAGCTCTCTTGAGGCATATGCTATTACCTTCCCACGCTGCATCAACACACATCCCAGTCCAACTCTCGAAGCATTACAAATATACAAAAAAGCCATCAGTACCCTCGGGTAAAGTCAACACTGGTGCTGATGTGGGTCGGGTCTTCAACTCTTGGAAGCTTTTCTCACAAGCATCCGACCATTGGAACTTCACCTTTTTCTGAATAAACCTGATCAATGGGGCTGCAATTGATGAAAATCCCTCAACAAATCTTCAGTAGTAGCCTGCTAAGCCCAATAAACTCCAAATTTCTAAAGGATTTACCGGTCTGGGCTAATTCTTCACCGCCTCAATCATCTGGGAATCTACCCTTATGCCTTCGCTTGATCCACATGACCCAGAAATGCCAGTAAGTCTAGCAAAAATTCATACTTACTGAAATTTGCATATAGATGAAGATCCTTGAGGGTTTGAAGCACTACTCTCAGGTGAGCGGCATGCTCCTCCTCGCTCCATGTGTATATCAAGATGTCATCAATGAATAGAATCACGAACATGTCCAAATACGTATTGAACACCATGTTCATTTGATCCATAAAAGCTGCAAGGGCGTTGGTTAGTCCGAAAGACATAAGAACAAATTTGTAGTGACCATACCGAGTCCTGAAAGCGGTCTTCGGGATGTCACTCTCCCAAACCTTGAGCTGGTGATACCCGGACCTGAGTTCAATCTTAGAGAAGCACTTGGCACCCTGAAGTTGGTCAAACAAATCATCGATCCGGGGTAAGGGGTACCTATTCTTGATGGTAACCTTGTTCAACTGCCGATAGTCAATACACATATGAATGGAACCGTCCTTCTTTCGTACAAATAGAACTGGTGCACCCCATGGAGACTGGCGCGGTCTAATGCAGCCATTATCCAACAGATCCTTTAACTGATCCTTCAATTCCTTTAGCTCGGCTGGAGCCATCGTATAGGGAGGAATAGAGATAGGCTGCGTATCTGGTAAAAGATAAATGCCGAAGTCGATTTCCCTCTCAGGAGGAACACCTGGCAATTCATCGGGAAAAATATCCGGATACTCACACACCACCGGAACTGATTGAATAGTTGGGGTCTCAGAATCAACATACTTAACCCTAACTAGATGATACATGCATCCCTTAGAAATCATATTCATGGTCTTAAGATAGGAAATAAATTGACCTGCTGTTACCACCGAACTACCCTTCCACTCCAACACTGACTCACCCAAAAAATGAAATTCCACCGTACGGGTCCTACAATTAATCAAAGAATAACATGCAAACAACCAGTCCATGCCAAGAATAAAGTCAAAATTAGTCATGGCTTACTCTACAAGGTATGTGGAGGTAACCTTATGCAACACAATGACCGGACATTCTCTATATACTCGTCTAGTTATGACCGAATCACCAACAGGGGTCGAAACTGAAAACTGTTTTGACAAGGTCCCAGGACTAACTCAAAGGCTAATAGAAATGTAAGGAGTCATGAAAGGCAAGGTAGCTCCCAGATCTAGAAGCGCATAAACATCAATATGAAAGACATGCAACATACCGGTGACCACGTCTAGACAAGCCTCCTGCTCCTGGGGCGAAGCAAGGGCATAGAATCAGTTTTGGCACTGTCCGCCACCCCCACTAGTCGATGCTCCCTGGGGAGTGGAATGGGATGGAGCTGCTGCTGTCCTGGTGGTCTATGCACGACCCCTATCATCACCCTGTCTAGCATTTAGGCATGCTCGGTGCAGGTGCCAGATCTGCCACACCCATAGCAAACATCTAAACTGAGCAGGGACTCCCAGACATGACTCTTGTCGTACTTCCTGTAGGCTGGAGAGGTATACTCTAACTGGGTGCCCCTCTAATCCCTTGACCTTGAATCCCTGCTCCTCTGATCACTCCCGGGTCTGGATAGAACACTAGTTGATGATGGTGCTGGGGCTAGTGATCTCTTCTGAAACTGTGGACGGTAGCCACCGCCGGACCTCTGATGTGTAAACCCATGGCTATCCGTCCGAGCCCTCTTTGCCTCTCTCTCCCTCGCATGAGCCACCTCTATCTGCTGGGTGTAAAACACTATGTGAGGAAAGTCCATATCCTAGTGGAGCATGGCAGTCCTGCAATCCTTGTCTAAATAACAAGCCACACCATGAACGAATCGGCTCATCCGTGCCCTTTGATCCATCACTAAATTTGGGGCATACTTTGACAAATGAGTTAACTCAAGCGAATACTCTAGCACTGTCATCTTTCCCTTCTTGAGGTTCACAAACTTTGTTGCTTTCAACTCCCTCATCTCCCGAGGGAAGAACCTTTCGAGGAAAGCCATGTGGAACTCATCCCAGCTGATAGGGCCCACTCCTGTTGACCTGCTGTCCTTCCATTGCTTGTACAAAATATGAGCGACCTCTTTTAGCTGATAAGAGGCCAAGTCAACAAATTCCCCATTTTTCATCCCCAAAACCTGAGTGACCTTCAAGATCCCTTCAATAAAATCGTGTGGATCCTCGTCCACCTTTGATCCCGTAAACTTAAGAGGGTTCATCCTCAAGAAGTCTCTAATCTGAGCCACCACTACATTGACATTCTGCGGGACCTACGCAACATCCTGATGGTTGACCTGAGCGGTCAAGGCCTGCGCCAACATCTGAATAGCTGCCCGAAACACAACGTAGGCACCTGACTCTAGTGCCTGGGGCTCCTGATCAGGTGGGGCTTGCTGATGCCCATGGTCATTGCTACCCCCGTGGCCTTCATAATTTCTATTCCTCCTTCCATTCATTCTTCTAGGAGCCATAATTCTACAAATGAGAATCTCACGAATTAGAAGGATGGAGAGACTTTTCATCGCACGACATAGAACATGAAAGAAGGGAACATTTCCTAAACATCTAATAGCCTCTTCATCATAGGTGTCGCGCGTTTTACACCCATGAAAAAGACTCTACTTAACACAACTTTCAGACACCTTAGGACACTCCAAGCCTATTGCTCTAATACCGAGTTTGTCATGACTCAAACGTACACCCGGATCATGGACACGGGACAAGGGACCACGAGAGAACCCAAGTCGACCCATGGCACAAGCATACATCTAATCTCATTTAAATAAGCGGAGTATTAACCATAAAATATAGCGAAAAAATAACCATAGCATAGCACTAGAAAATACTACCCGTACACATAAGCTGAGTACTACATACTATCTGAAAGCCTCTACTACATATAATGGGTTGATGGGAAAGCATCCAAAACTAACCCGAACAATATTGAAACACAAGATAACATAAAAGTCTGTCAAACGGTCCTCGGAACATGAGGATTCACCAATAATCTGAGAGCCTGAGCTGAGATGGACTAAGAATAAGGATGAGCTTGAGATTCGGACTCTGTATCATGAGATAATACACTATAGAAAGTATGCGATCAGTACGTGGAATGTACCGAGTATGCAAGGTAAGTAAAACAAACATTAAAAGTAAAATAAACCCATAAAAAACATAGGTGGAGGACATCATGCTTGTATCATAAACTTCGTAAGAAAACAAGGCTCATGACTTTCAAATTGTTCATAAATCATTCATTATCATAATCGTATGTAAACTTTATCAAAACATAACTTGAGCCAATAACATAAATATAACAATGCATAAAGCATGCAGAACAATGGGAGGAATCGTCATAACCGACACCATGATGGTAGAGCCTTTCATGATGCCCCAACTATCTCACTCAAGTTGGTAGAGCCGACCCTGGCTTGCCAGGCAAGGGTCGTGCATTAGGCGTGATATCACATTTGATGGGATCATTATCAATTCAATATATCATTAGAAACCCACGGTGGCACGTGGTTATGAGACACCGGCGTAGTCCTTTGAACGTCGGGCTGCTCGATGCTAGACACGACTCCCAAAAACATGCATATAGGCTAATGCGTAAATTAATAACATTATGCATTAAGATTCATTGGCGAAAAAGATAATATTTATCATCATTGATCCCTTTTAAGACATTCTTCTCCAAGAACCAATGCCCTTTCTATCGGCTGACATCATAAATCGATAAATCACGTAATTCATTTCACAAACTGCAAATCATTCTTTAACATATGGGCATTGCCCAATACTTGAACATACTCAATTCTTTCAAAAATATACTCATAAACATGGGAATTTGAAATAATGCTTTCCCATCATCAATAATATTAAAATATTAAATATTCATCATGAATCATAACTTTCATGAACCTTCATCAATGGGCATTTTAGATTTAACAAGCTTGAAACATGATTTTAAAGAAAACAATACAAAACTTGCCCATCATTCATATTCAATAATAACTCAATTAAATATACCCATAAAAAGAAATCACCTTTTCATGCATTTGAGTAAAAATCCATAGAACTTGAATCGCAGAATTCATGATTTAAATTAAAATTGGGCATGGGTTTGAAATGATTCACCCATTCTAAGCCCTACATACCTGGAAATGGACTGATTTAAATGTTCCTTGAATACCCATAAAGAAATTGATGGAATTTTGGAGAAGAAGACCTTTGAATCTCCCTAAAACCCATCTAAAAGCTCTTGCATTATAATGGGTATGCATTAGGGACTTAACCCATCTTATCACACTCAGGAAAACACTAAATGACGTAGTTTAGTGTCTCAAAGCATGGGAAAGTTGAATTTTCCCTTAATGAAATTTCCCATAAAAATTGCTCCGGACGGAACAACGACTGATCCAACAGGTCGTTGCACAGTATCACGACTCGTGGTATCGAGTCTTTAGGTCCACTTCCTCATGAAAAATCTTAGGTTCTTCCCACTACTTGTCAGGATGAGTCATTGCTTCAATCAACGGGTCGTTGGATCGACCGTCATCAACTCCTTGACCAATCTGAACTTCCCTTACCACGAGCCTCACCTCAACTTGTGGTTGCTTCAAACGAGTCGTGGTCTCAATCCGTTGTATGAACTGAAATTCTCAACCCACAAGTAACGACTAGAAACAAAGGGCCGTCACATCTCACCACGAATCGTGGGATGCCCCGTGGGTTCCCCATCAGCCTAAGTTCATCCCTTTCTATGATCGGTAACAACGACTCGTTATTCCTAACCAACGAGTCGTTACACCATCTGTTGTCACCACTGTTTCCCTGAACCCCCATACCACAACCGCTTTCGATGACTCGTGGTATCCAAGCACGAGTCGTTGAGTCGCCCGTCCTATGATATTTTTCCAGTTTTCTGCACTTTTAAAATTTAACTCTGGGTTTATTATTAGGCCTTCGTGGGGTATTACAGGATACCTTTTCTTTTGTGACACCTTATATTGCTAGTAGCTTTAAAGTCAGTCCCGAAACTCTGTCATAACTGTTCTCAATCTCTACTCCCGTTGGTGATTCGGTTGTAGCTAGGCGGGTGTATAGAAGGTTCCCAATCTCAGTCCTTCAGAAAGTCAGCTCAACAGATTTGATTGAGTTAGCCATGACCAATTTCGATGTTATCCTCGGCATGGATTGGCTGTTTGCATGTTATACTCAGTTTTTTGTAGAACCTAGGCAGTAGAGTTCAAAATTCCAAGTGAGCCAGTCTTAGAATTGAATAGTAGTTCAATTGTGCCTATAGGTCGTTTCATTTCCTACCTTAAGGCTAGAAAGATGATTTCAAATGGTTGTGTGTACCATCAAGCCAGAGCTAAGGATGCGACATCCGAGACCCCGACTATCCAGTCTGTCCCAGTAGTATATGAGTATCTAGAGGTCTTTCCTGATGATCTATCGGGATTCCATCGTGAGCGAGAGATTGATTTTGGTATCGGCATTCTTCCCGATATGCAGCCTATATCTATTTCTCCTTACATAATAGATCCAACTGAGGTAAATGTGTTGAAAGAATAGTTGAAGGACCTATTAGAAAAAGGTTTCATTAGACCGAGCAAGTCCCCATGGGTGCACCAGTTCTCTTTGTCCGAAAGAAAGATGGTTCTCTTCGCATGTGTATTGATTATCGACAATTGAACAAGGTCACCATCAAGAACAGGTCTCCTTTACCCAGGATTGATGATTAATTTGACCAGCTTTAGGGTGCCAAGTATTTTTCAAAGATAGATCTCAGATCCGGGTACCATCAGCTCAGAGTTCGGGAGAGTAACATCTCGAAGACATCCTTGAGGATACGGTATGGTCCTTATGAGTTTGTATTTATGTCTTTTGAACTAAGGAATTCTCCTGCAGCTTTTATGGATTTGGTGAATAGGGTTTTCAAGCCATACCTGGACATGGTCGTTATTGTATTTTTTGAAGATATCCTGATATACTCTCAGAGCGAGGAGGAGCATGTCGCTCATCTGAGGGTGGTTTTACAGACTATTATGGATTGCCAATTATATGCCAAATTCAACAAGTGCGAGTTTTGGTTGAACTCAGTGGAGTTTTTGGGCCACGTGGTATAAAGTGAGGGTATAAAAGTGGACTCTCAGAAGATAGAAGCGGTGTAGAATTGTCCTAGACTGGTGAGTCCTTCAAATATTCGGAGCTTCTTGGGTTTAGCTGGCTACTATCGAATTAAACCTTCCACGACAACACCTTTGACCAAATTGACCCAGAAGAAGGTGAAATTCCAATGGTCAAAGGCTTGTGAGAAGACCTTCCAAGAGTTGAAGGCTTGACTTACCTCAACGCCGGTGTTGACCAAACCCGAGGGTACCAATTGGTTCGTAGTGTGTTGTGATGCTTCAAGGATCAGACTTGGGTGTGTATTGATACAACACGAGAAAGTTATGGCATATGCCTACAGACAGCTAAAAGTTCATAAGAAGAACTACCTGACCCGTTATCTTGAATTGATCGTGGTGCTATTCACCTTGAAGATATGGAGACACAATTTGTACGGGGTCTACGTGTATGTGCTTCAGGACCATAAGAGCTTACAATATGTGTTTACTCAAAAGGATCTCAATCTTCAGCAAAGGAGGTGGTTGGAGCTACTCAAGAATTACGATATGAGTGTGCTTTAACATCTGGGTAAGGCCAATGTAGTAGCAAACATACTTAGTAGACTCTCTATGGAGAGCGTGTCCCGTGTGGATGAAGCAAAGAAGGAGCTGGTGAAGGATGTGCATCGACTCGCAAGGTTGGGATTTAGGTTGGTTAACTGGATTGATGACGGTTTTGTTGTTCAGAATGGATAAGAATCGTCCTTGGTGACGGATGTAAAATCCATAAAAGATGACGACCATATTTTGGTAAAGTTTAAGGAAGCCATTCAAAATGAGAAGGTAGAGGTCTTCTCCAAATGGGGAGATGGTGTGCTTCGGTACCAGGGTCGCCTATTTGTTCCGGATATTGATGATTTAAGCAGCCGGATGTTGCATGAGGCTCATGGATCTAGGTATTCTATCCATCCAGTTGCCACCAAGATGTATCGTGACTTACTGGAAGTCTATTGGTGGAATGGCATGAAGAAGGATATCTCGGAATTAATAGCTAAGTGGCTTAACTGTCAACATGTGAAGGTCGAGCACAAGAGATCGGGAGGTATGCTTCAGGATATCAGTATTCCTACTTGTAAGTGGGAAGATTAATATGGACTTCATAACAGGTTTACCTCGTACTCATCGACAATATGACTCCATTTGGGTTGTGGTGGACATGTTGACCAAGGCCGCCCATTTTTTACCACTCAAAACCACGGATTGGGGGGATGATTATGCAAAACTATATATCCGGGAGCTAGTTCGATTTCATGGAGTGCCCTTATCCATCATATCAGACAAAGGTGCCCAATTTACCTCTCAGTTTTGGAGGTCTTTTCATAGAGGACTTTGTACTTAGGTTATGTTCAGCACAACATTTCACTCGCAAATGGATGGTCAAGCGAAGTGGACAATTCAGACTCTCGAGGACATATTGAGAGCGTGCATGATTGACTTCAAAAGTAGTTGGCATGATCATTTTCCACTCATGGAGTTTTCATACAATAACAGCTATCATTTTAGTATTCAGATGGCACCGTTCGAGGCTCTCTATGATGAAGATGTAGGTCGCCCATTGGTTGGTTTGATGTTGGTGAAGTGGTGTGATAGGGCCAAATTTTGTCCATGAGGCTATGGAGAAGGTTCAGCTCATAAAGGACTAGTTAAAAATAGCTCAAAGTCACCAAAAGTCCTATGCCGATGTGAGAAGGAGAGAATTAGAATTCAAGGTGGATGATTGGGTGTTTCTGAAGGTATCTCCCATAAAGGGAGTGATGCGGTTTAGAAAGAAAGGAAAACTCAGCCCTCGTTATGTTTGTCCCTACCGGATTGTGAAACGGGTTGGCAAGGTGGCCTATGAATTGGAGTTTCCCTCAAAATTAGCTTCTGTGCATCATGTTTTCGATGTGTCGCTCTTGAAGAAGTATTTCAGTGATCATGCGCTAGTTGTCCCGGTGGACAGTGTTAGTGTTAAAGATAGCCTTAGTTATGAGGAGATTCCGGTGGAAATACTGGATTGTTAGGTTCTAAGGCTAAGGAATAAGGAAGTAGTTTCAGTTAAAGTGTTATGGAGGAATAAACATGTTTAGGTAGCTATGTGGAAAGCCGAAGTGGATATGATGGCTAGATACCCACATTTATTCTCTACCAACTCAGTTTCAACTTGACATATCAGATTTTGCACAAAAACTCTATTTAGTTTTCTTGTTTAGTTCATGTATCGAAGTTTCTTTTATATATATGGATGTGTATATAAATCATGAATTCAGTTCAGCAGTGTAGTTTGAATCGGAGATAGTTATTCCGTCAGTTTTCGATTTAAATGATTAGTAATCGAGTGTAATGATTGCATTTCTCTATTTTCTGTATGTTTTCCACATTCGAGGACGAATGTTCCAAAGGGGGAGATATTGTAATATCCCTGAAGTGCCTAAGATTAGATCCGAGATTTAAAAATGGGAGTTGGCTGAATCTGGGAAAGATCCCATAGAATGGATGACCTAACGGATCATTGGTTCAACCAACGACCTATGGGGATCACCCAAGGTGAGGTATGACTGGCAGTTGGAAGTGACGAGGGAAGTAATGACCATTGTTTGTTACAACGAGTCATTGTGTGGAGTGGTGGTGGGAACTGGTCCTCAACTTAAGGGGGAGTAACGGGTCATGGGAAGACCCATCGTGAGGCGCAACCACGGTCACCAGTCACAGGAAGGAGTATTAAAATATCCAATGAGGCCCATAAGTATCAAAAGAAACATAAAGACGACTGCGCCAACTTGATATTTTGGTATTTATATGTAACGGAAGGAAAGCATGACTCGTGGGATGGAATAACCAATCATGGTGTGGCTCGTGTAAAGGCTCGATACAGATTTTCAAGGGGGAAATAACAGAAGACACAACGGACTATCGCTTGAAGCAATGACTTGTCCTGTCAAGTTGTGGGAAGTGAATATGAAAGTGTGAAATGGGTCAGAGGATCTAGCGAATCGATACCGTGAGTCGTGGTATCAAGTAACAACTCGTGGGACCGACCGTAATTTCACCAGTGTAGAAATTTCAGGATTTCATTAAGGGAATTTTAGTCATTCCTAAGTCCTAGGGTCCTAAACTATGTCATTTAAGGCTTACAATTCAATGTTTATTGAAGGTAAAACCTATCCTGGGCTTATTCATATCAATGCATACAAATTTAGGGAATTAAGGAGGTGATCAAGCTTGTTCTTCAAGGTTTTCTTTAATTTTTCCATTGGGCTTTCAAGAGTGGTGAGATTTCATCTTCCCCAGGTATTTAGGGTTATGAGTGGGTGAATCCTTTCACACCCATGCCCAATCTCTTTCAAATCATGAAATTTCCTATCTAAATTCTCTGGTGTTTTTACCCAATGCGTGAAATCTTGATTTCTCTACATGGGCTTAATCTAGTTGAGTTACTATTACTAAACTACGAATTATGGGCATGTTTTATGTTGTTTTTCATTAAAAATCACGTCTCAAGTTTTTAAAATTAAAATGCCCATTTATGAAAAGTTCATGACAGTCAAGGATTATAATGAATGTTCATGTATGATGAATTATTGATGATGAAAATTATGTTTTCAAGTTACTTATGTTTATAATCATGTTTTCAAATGAATTGAGTGTTTTGAAATGAATTGAGTATTTTCAAGCATGTTAAAGTGTTGGGCAGTGCCCACATGTTCAAGAATGATTTACGATGTATGATATGTATCTTATGATGTATCGATTTATGATGTTGGCCGACTAAATGGCCCTTGATTCTTGGATAATCATGTATTTTAATAGGGATCAATGATGATAATGTTTATTTGGCTGTGAATCTCAATGAATGAGGTTATTGATTTATATACGAGCCTAATGTGCATGTTTTTGGGAGAAGTGTCTAGCACCGAGCAGCCCAGCGTTCAAAGGACTATGTCGGTGTATCATAACTACGTGCCACCGTAGGTTTATATTGATGTATTACAATGTTAATGATCCCCTCTTTCATGATATCACATAATGCACGTCCCTCGCCTGGAAAGCCAAGGGAGACTCTACCCACTTGAGTGAGAGAGTTGGGGATCATGTAAGGCTCTATCATGATGGTGTCGGTTATGACGAGTCCTCCCATTGTTCCAGATGTTTTATGAATTATCATGTTTATTTTACTTTGGCTCAAGTGGTGTTTTAATAACATTTCTCTTATGACTATGATATTGAATGGATTACGAATGATTTTAAAACCTTGAGCCTTATGTTATATTATGATATTTATGTCACAATAATGTTGTCCCACTCTTTAGATCTCCCATGAGCTTTTATGTATTTTGAAATGTCCATTTTACTTACCTTGCATACTCGGTGCATTCCATGTACTGACCGCATACTCTATGTTGTATTTTTTTATTATACAACCTCCAATCTTCAGATCAGTTGGAGTCCTCTGTTGCTGTTGTTGTTGTTGTGGGTGTCTACTACTGCCAAACCTCTAGTGGCCATACTCTGATTGACCAGTTCTAGCGCTCTTATTCTCCCGTTCCATGTCTTTCAAATTTTCTGCCTCAATCTGCTGGGCATGAACAATGAGGCTGGAGAGGTGAATATCTTTTATGAGCATCGCAGTCCTACACACCTTAAGGTTTGATACTCCGTTGACAAACTTAAGCATGCGATCCCTTGGCTCGGCTACCATCTCCGAAGCATATCTTGACAACCGCGTGAACTCTAATGCATATTCCTCCACTGTCCTATTTCCCTACTTAAAATTCATGAACTTTACAACCCTAGCCTCCCTTAACTCCCGGGGAAAGAATCTGTCTAAGAATACTGTGGTGAACTCTTCCCACTCCATCGGTTCTGCTCCTGCTGCTCTCCTTTCCTTCCACTGATTATACCAAATCTATGCCACCCCTTTCAACTGGTAGGCGGCTAGATCGGCACTGATAACGCTCAAATCAAACCTCCTATCAAAGTATGAAGTGGACGTTGTCAATAAAGAACCCAACTAAGAGGTTGGGGTTGATTCCACGGGGAATACGGAAAGATGTATAAGAATGCTTAGTATTTAAGATTTTAAGTCAATTATATCCTAAAGTGGGGAATTTGTAAAAACAATAAATATTAATGTGGAGAAATTGAATGTTGATTCCAAATTAATCCAACTAACTAGGGTAAGTGTTTCCCATGGATCCTTAACTACTTCGAGTTTTACACTAGTGATCTATCTCAATACTTTACTTGTCGAACTGATAACATAGGTTTATCCAAACGACTGGTTCGTCCCTATTGGATAACTATACTCAATCACTGGGTCAGGTCTCATGAGCGATTTCAATTTAACTATTATCAATTTGTTCAAAATATAACAATCCTGTGACCATAGCTCAAGTTAATACAATGATCATCAAGACCAAGGCTTTGTTGTAATTCTATCTTCCTAATCTCTACCTCTCTAGGCTCAAGCAAATAAAGAATTCAGGCATGTCCTAAAATTACGCACCGTTAAGAAACGTTTAAGCATGAAGAGAATATAATACAAGCATTTAGTATTGGTTTAGAATCACATCGTGCAAACCCTAGCTCGTTAATTCACCATGGTTCCCACAACTCTAGTTGTGGTAGTTTTAGCCTATCATGTTTATAAGTAACTTAATAGCATTCATAGAAATAAACACAAATTAATACTTACAACAATGATTGGAAGAACTTTCACTTGATTAATGCAAAAATTTTGGAAGAACAACTTTACAACCGTGTCTCAAAGTATGTCTTCTAAAACTTACTGTAAACTTGAAAAACTTTAAAACCTATAGACTTAGAAACATGGCTATTACATGAAAATAAAAGGGTATTTATAGTAGTAAATTTATGTTTTCCTTGTTCCTTAATGAATTTGACTTGGAACTTAAAGTTTCTTTTCCTAGTTGAAGTGGCAGATCCATTTTTGGGTCGTTTGAAACACCTTGCATGTCGCTTCATGCCACTGCCGCATCCAGTGCCTCGTCGCATGCCTTATCGCGTTGGGACAAGGGCTGTTGGGACAAGGGTTGTTGCGCTCCTACCATCGCCTAGGAACACTGGCGCCTCGCGCCTGGCCATGTGCTAATTCCCTGCCAGGCCGCGCCGCGCCGTGCCTGGCCTTGCGCCAGTGTGCTGCTGCCAGGCACGGTTGTGTGTCATCCTAGTGCCAAACTTCAATCCTTGAATCATGCACTCCAACTTCTTCACATTTGATCAAAAATCCTTAAATACATTCAAATCCATCATTTTTAGCCTTGAAAACATCTAATCACATGTGTTAGCCATTGTCACAAATATATAACATAAACACATGCGAACACACATAATTTGTTGTCAAAACATAGTAAACTACGGGCAAAATAATGTCTATGAAGTGCGTAAATACGCCCTTAATTAACACTCCACACTTAAACTATTGTTCGTCCTCGAACAATCTACTACTTCCCTTCTCACATTTAAGCAAAAAATTCATCCTACGAACAGGTCTACTTACACTTAGGATCATGAGACAAATCAATGAAGCTCAAACAATTCACTCGCATGCATATTGGATCAATATTAAAATGTCAAAGTTCAAAATCACTTAGATTTTTGAAAACTAACTCATTAAGACATATTTGGCCCAACATGAATCATATATAATTTATCAATCAAGATTTACCAAAGTCTTACCATTGTGCCCCTCGCAATTTGGAGAGATGCCCTTTCACACACAAGATATAGAATGATATTAACTTGGGCATAAATATAGAAAAATTCACTCACTCTCCCAAAGAACTCAACATACATGCAAACGACGACTCATAGGCTTGCTCTTAGTGTAATACTCTACTAATATAGAATTATGAATCTAGGACCAATAAGGACTTTAAATTTAGTTGTAATGTAGGCTAAGGGACGGGTAGGAACTATTTGGCCAAGATAGTGACTAATCTCCCTAAGAACTTTAATACTTCACAACACTTTGATTTTTAGCACATTCCTTAGTTGCCAAATTTTTTCCTTATACCTCTTTTTGTTTTTAAATTTTTCAACTTAGGTGACTAGTGGGATTTTTCTATCAATATTGAGCTCATTCACACATTTTTTCATCATCAATTTTTTTTCAAAGATCTTTCTTCTTTTTGTTTTCCCACTAATAATCACCCTCCTTGTTTAGCAATTTTCACCCTTTTCTTTTCTTCTAATTCACCACACTTTTTAGTTTTTCTCTTCACTTCTCCTCTTATGCTCCTTTCACAAAAAAAATACTTTCATTAAAGTTCTCTAGGAGTCATTTGCATCAAATACAAGTCAATAGAACAAAAAGGGATTAAGCTTGTAATATGCTATCAAAAGAATAGGCTAAGGCTCAAAATGGCTAACTAGGATAATCTTTTGCTCTGGTGTTTTTGCTCAACTGGTTTGGGAACATCAATTGTTGAATGCTACTTCTAAATTGGTGGAACCACAAGATCCTTAATCCTGTGGCTTCATATATTACTAAGGTCATGCCTCCTTTGGTTTGCTGGGAGCTGCTGTCGGTATTGGAAACGTCCTTAGGTCTTTGATTCATTCCTTGGCAGCTACCTTAACCCTAGGATCAAGCTTACCAGAATGCTCCAATTGAAGTAGTTGCCCTGCGGTTCGGAGAGGACTCAGTTGTTAGTTAGTACCCCCTTGGTTTCGGGGTGGACCTTTTCACTCTATTTTATTATATACGCTTAGCGAAAAGAATGTATTTGGATACACCTAGGACATGGATTTTATATGAACCAATGGATCGTGACAAGTTACTACTAGCAATGACTTCCTCTTTCGTTACTTCATTCTTTCCATATCCCTCTCCTTTGTTCTCAGTTACTCATCAAATGGAACTCAGATCCTGGTTCAAGGGAAGGTCAACCAATGATTGATAGGCCATTCCCTCCCTATCCGTCTCTTAATCCCTCATTCCACTAATCCGTTGTTATTGATTCATTCAAGGCATAGACTCTCCATTTCTTTGTCTTATTAGCGTAGGTGTTCGTCAACGATGAAAGCCACTGAACTTCAGACTCGAGGTACTGCAGAAAAAAAAACAACAAAATCTGATCCAATTTATCGTAATCAATTAGTTAACATGTTGGTTAATCGTATTCTGAAACACGGAAAAAAATCATTGGCTTATCAAATTATCTATCGAGCTGTGAAAAAGATTCAACAAAAGACAGAAATAAATCCACTATTTGTTTTACATCAAGCAATACGTGGAGTAACTCCCGATATAACAGTAAAAGCAAGACGTGTAGGTGGATCGACTCATCAAGTTCCCATCCATCTTATCATGCGATAGGCATCTTATGCTGCGGTAAGCATACAATGATGCGACATTTATAGGCGGGGAAGTAGCCTTGTAGTCTTGCTTGTTCATCCTCGGGGAACTGAACTCCCTTGAGATAGGAAAATAAAGAGTGAGGTAGTGGACAACTAAGAAAGATTATCTTTTCAAGGATAGAAGTGCTATAAAGGAAAGTAGGTAGAAGAAGTAGACAATAACTATCTTGCTATACCTAAATCAGTTTGACTCAATGCTTGCACTTGGATCTTTCTCCCCAGCTTCTTTCTATGATTCTAGTCAAGCCCTGCTAGTATTCCTCGAGAGCCTGAGCTACTATTTTATTTTCCTTACCCATATATCACAGTTAGTACCCTCAAATCCATTGCCTTTCAAGTAGAGCATCTTTTCAAGTCAGGCTTGTTGACAATAAATCCAACGAATACTTGCACTGGGTTCCAAAACTCTTTGCGACCTCATCACTTTAATCTCCAGAAGAGACTTTGAGTCTCCTAAA
The DNA here is from genome assembly GCA_018107945.1 of Datura stramonium. Classification (NCBI taxonomy): domain Eukaryota; kingdom Viridiplantae; phylum Streptophyta; class Magnoliopsida; order Solanales; family Solanaceae; genus Datura; species Datura stramonium. The sequence continues at coordinate 169,899 of JACEIK010003139.1, forward strand.
TCTTTCATATCAAACTGGGTTCGTAATCTTCTCTTAAGCTCATTTATCGAAGCTAAGTCATTACTAGAGAAAGCAATGTCATCCACGCAGAAGAAGGATAATACCTGATGTCGACCTCCTTATAAACATTGAATGATCCGATTTACTTATTTGAAAACCGGTTCCTTCCTCTACTCCTATTTCGGCTCCAATCAAGGTAGGTAAAATAGGATAAAAATAAGACTACCAAAGAAATGCCTATATCACTTCCTAAATTCATCATTTTTATTTTGCTTTGCACACATACCGGGCAAGTTCTAGACATCAATTTGCAAACATGGAGGAAAAAAATTCCTCACACATTGGCACAAAATGGTTTAACTATGGAAATCAAGATCATCACATAAACACATATATTCATATTGTATGCATAACATAATTAAGCCCATTTTTTAAGTACAAAAGTCAAGTTCCTGAAAGACTAAGTGTTTCAACCTTTTTCATGCATTTTTGAGTGAATTTAATAAAGTCTCAATAATACCTAAAGTGAAGCACCTAGCATTCGTAGGATCCAAGTTTTTGTTCTTTCTAATGACTAATTTACTCTTAAGACGGTCGTCATCCATCCATCATTGGACAAAGTCATGACTCAATGACTAAAAAATAAAAATAAAAAAATAAAAATAAAAATCTAGACTCTAGTCGGTTCTAAGGGACTATCCACCGGAAAAGTACCGAAAATAAAAATCGGGGGAACCCAAAATAAAATCTAAAAAAAAATACTACAAACCAACAAGCATGCATGATAAGTCATAAATCCCAAAAAAAACTAGGCCTACCATGTGCAAATTTAGCAATTAAGGAATGCATGATAATATAAAATTCACTTCTCCCACTCCACACTTAATTAGTCACATTGTCCCCAGTGCTAAAAAAAATAAGCATAAAGTAACAGACTGAAAGAAGAACTCCCTGGGCCTCTATTCCTCATTTTCGATGTTTAAGCTCAATTTTTATTGAAAATCATGACTTATCACCTGAACACTTGAAAAAACACATAAAAACAAAAAATTTATCTTGGGTTGCCTCCCAAGTAGAACCTGATTTAACGTCGCGGCACGACAAAGGTATCTTGATTACTTAGACTTCATCAAGATACCTGTTGAGACCGTGGTCACATCTTGGCCGCTTGTTTCACCATGCTGCCCTGTGACACGTCACAAAATAAAAGAAAAACAAAAAATAGGAAATAAAGACTAAAAGTTAAACACAAGCAATTAATCTAATCCTAAACCGTATTCCCCAGCAACGGCGCCACTTT
>JACEIK010003140.1:24428-69680 GCA_018107945.1 Datura stramonium
CATTTACCCATTATACCTTTTTAACTTCCCCAAATACTACCTTTCCACCTTCCCACCATTAAATCCACTTTTTACCTACCAATCCCCTTCACTCTTTCTCTTCTATAAAAGCTACACTTCATTCTCCCTATTTTATCACTACTGACTCATATTCTCAATACACTAAGGCAAGAAAGAGTTTTTGGAACTCCATTGTTCATGCTTTGATCTTTCTCCTCCCTTTGTTCTCAAATCCATTTTGTAGGTATCTCTTACTCTGTTTTTTTATTATTGATTCAAAGATTTGGATTATTATGAGTTTGTGCAAATCGAAATTCCCCCACTCATGTCCCCATTCCTCCAATGATTAAGCTTGTTTGTACTTTTGTATTCTTTATATTGTGGGTGTATGGGGATGTGATATAATGTAGAATGATAATGCGGGTCCTCTCTGTTCCAAAATTCTTTCTTATTAGTGTGTTTGATTTTAGTTGGGGATGAAGTATGAGTAGCTCCATATGTGTTTAAATTGCACAATTTACCCGATGATATATGGAGTGGCATCTTTCTTAAGGGTGAATTGTCACTTTTACTTGTTTGGCTATTGTTATGTTGAGTGAGTGAATTTGGAATATGAGTGTTTGGCAATTTCAGTAAGTTTTGGAGGAATCTCATTGCCAGGCATCCGCCGGCGAACCGCCAGTCAGGCCCAGTGAAATGCCGAATCAAATGCAGGTTGGGGTTCTTGGCTTTAGTTCACTATCCCAGACTTGCATTACACCGACATTTCCCGAGTCGAGACTGGCGAAATGCCGGTGTGTCACTGGATGACCCTGGTATTCCCATTGTTCTGTTATGGTCTGATAGTTCGTAGATCTTCATTTGTGTTTTGCCGGTGTCTCACCGGCACTGCCAGTGCTTCATATCTCAGTAATTCTACTTGTTTGTCATCCAATTGTTGAATTTCCTTTCCTTAATTAAAATAGATGTTAGTTGTTACATATTGTAGTATAGCACTAACATGGTCTTGCAGAGTATGACTTCATCCAGGAACCCAAGCAAGGATAAGGCCCCAGCCTCGTCTTCCACCAAAGGAAAAGGGAAAGCAAAGGCATCGACAACACCCACTGCTCCCGATGCCATTATATTTTGTGAACCCAACATGAAGGGACATTATGCAATTTTCAAGAATTTGATCAATCCCTTTGTTGAAGCAGTTTTAGTTGGTGACTGACTGGTGACCTCCCAAATGTGCAAGCTCAATTGGGGCCCTTGATAGCGTAGCTTTTCCAATCCACTCCAGGACTACTACACCGGCCTGCGTCCCGTAATTTTATGCCTCTTACCAAGATAGGCAGGGAGCATGCATCATAAGGAAAGATGGATGAATTTCCCTACTTGCCTTGGGATTAGGGTGAGAGGTGTGGAGGTTTACATCACTCCAGAGTGGCCATTCTCTCTAATGCAGGAGGAAGAGCTTGACAACGACTACGAATATACAACTAAAATTTCAACAAGAGAAGTATTCATGTGGATAGCTCCGAGTCATTGTTGCGAACACGCCTTTTTGGAGGCCATAATAAGCGTAGTTTCTCTCCATGATCTTAATTTTGAGGCTAAAATGTGGTTTGACTTCATTTGTGGTCGTGTCATACCTTGAATGAGCGAGCGGGTGAGTTTGGAGGCGATATCCTCATCCCTGCATCACGATAGAGTCCTTGTGAATTTTGGAGAAATTGTGGCCGTTCAAATAAAGAGAAAGAAAGGCAAGCCGACACCTCAATGCCTATGTTGTGCTCATGTCTCGGCAATGAGCGCAAGTCGGAGTGCCCTCTTTACCAAGGTAAGTTAACATGTACACAGCATGACACATTAAGAAATTTAACAGCAAATTTGGGTCCTCCTTTTTGCTTCTTAAACCTTTATTGAAATGGAAGGGTAGTCTAACCTTTTACCACTTTCGGCTTTGAGTTACTTGACTCCACCAACCTCATCTTGACATCATAACACACTCTGCATTAGCTTTGCCTCTTTAGGATCACCTCGCTGACTCTTTACCATTGTGAAAAGAAATCACGCTTACATTTTCCTTGGGAGTTCTTCTCGGTGTTACTCGGAAGTTCCCCTTGTGACTATTAATCTGGCAGAGGACAGACGCATATATCTCTGGCGCTGTGGATGGACTTCGCATCTCGTGTCCACACGAGTCTTGAACCATCCATTGCTTAATTGTCTATTCTAGTGAACCACTAGGTTGCTGGCCCTGAGGTCTTAGATAGTTGTTTTGGGGCTTCGAGAGAATTCTAATTCCCACCCCATGAGGGAATTGATGCATTCTTTGTACCACAGTTTGTAATTGTTACCTACAAAACCTCTGTGACCTTGTTGTCCCACAAAATAAACAGACTCTTGAATTTGGTGAACCTTTGAATAAGCGTGACCTTTTCCACCGCACTCACGTGATGGTGGTGGAGTGCGGACCTGACCTCCTGTTGTGGTTAAAGATTGCGATCATATTCTGGCCCGATGCTCTGCTCAGTTATTTGCTACACCATCTACCTCAGCTTTCACGGAACCTTGGTGTTGGAGTCCCCGGATGACTACATGCAAGTGCACGTGGTCGAACAAGTAGTAAAATGGCTCAAGTAAACCATGTATCGATCCCACCGAGGCCAGACTACGGTATCAATCTACTCAAGTGTCCAATAAACTTTAACTTTAAAAATGCAGACAACGAGTGTGAAGAAGATATTGATAATTTTTGTTTCCTGTTTATACTAAGTCTAAAATGAATATAAAAAATTAGTCACGAACTATGAGTATGAGCATGCACTTGAGGCTAAAGCAGACATGTAGAGAAATAAATTATTGATACAATTTGATTAATACCTCCGGTTTCTAGTCGAAAATTGTGCCTATGGATTAAAACTCTCGTGTTTAACCCAACCAGAATCATGAACCTTCCCACCTACATTTACGTGATAAAAGAAATTCATGTTCTAGCCATACAAAATCGATTAGTCATTCACTAATATGACTTTCAGATATTTCTATCCTGAAAGGTAAATCAATTCTCAATTTTTCCCAAACTTTAAGAAAAGAACATATCCTATCAATTCACAACTTTCCAATTTTGCTCTCTCGAGTGAAATAGGACTTTTTAGATATACATTAAGAATTGACCCAGAAACATTGTCACGGATGGAAACGAAAATTAATAGAACAGCCATGGAAGAAAAGACGGAAAACCAAATGATCAGCAATCACATTTCACTTACAAATGTTCTTAACCTCGGCAAGGAAGTGAATTTGGCCACTCATTGCATGGATTAAACATCATCAAATGAGTGTAAACTTTACAAACAATTGAAAGAAAGGAGAGAAAGAGATAGAAAAAAACCCTAAGATTTTCGTCCCCTCAGTACTTTGTAACCCACGTTCTTTCTCCACCAAGTCGAGAATAATTAAAAATGAACCTAAGTGTTCTATTTGCTGCTGGTGGGAATTTTCCGAATAACAAGAAACGTGTCACGGAGTGCATCGCGGAGCAAGCACCAAGTGACACGGCATGAACGCGCACCCTCCTTGGAATCACGGCCCTCCATATTTAAGCCCAACGTGCCACGGCTGCGTGGCTTGCCCCAGCCTTGCGGCCCCAGCGTCTTCTTTGGAATGCCATGTTCCGGGTGATAGTGTCCAACGTGCCACGGAGGCAACGCGGACCTTCAACTTTAGACAGCTCATTTTCAGCATCCGGGCGAATGCATCGTGATGGCGTGACACGGCTCACATCGCGGAGCCCATTTAATCCATGCTTTCCTTGGCCTTTTCCTTGCTCGCTTTTGAGTCCATTTCTGATTTCTCCCAACATGCATCTTAGCTCCATAAAATTATATTTTCTGCCAAAACAACGCTAATCATGTTAGTTAGTATAAATTCACATTTTAACTACAATTTACATGAGAATGTACAAACATTGATGGATAAACAAGACGAAATGACGCATTTGAGTATCACTTGGGCATATAAATGTGCCCAAGATCACTTACCCCACACTTAAAATCTTGTTCGTCCTCGAACAATAATCTTACAACACCCAATCATGGCTACTTTGGCTCTCGACAATCGAGCTACGGTTATACCAATTATTTAATATAGAAAATCATCAAGAAAACATGCATGAATCATCAATACAATGACATTCAACACATCAAGACCTCTAGACTCAAGAATCGACTCTGATATTGTAAGAAACTCATGCAAAAGGCGAGTCAAGATATCCGACACAAAAATTCAATCTCTGCGTCAAACATGTGCCCTCACAACACAGAGAATTTCCCCTTTTCAATCACATGAACTCAAAGACATTACGTGCAGGGGCATATAAACACGATTTCGCTCTCTACTCCCCGAAAAGAATTCATGCATTATGTCACTTGAACCATAGGCTTGCCTTTAGTGTATTACTCCACTAATATTAGGACGCGTGATGTAAGATCACGTAGGACTTAACGGGTTGTAATGTAAGCTACGGAACTAGTAAATCTTGGGCTAACCAATAATAGCAACTAGCATCCTTAAGCGCTTTTTCAATACATCCCATCAACATAATGGGCATTGTTTCTTCCTTCATCCTCCCATTCTTGAAATCTTTCTTAATTTTTTGTCCCCCACTTCTTTAAGCACACCCGACTTAACAACAAAGATTAGTTATACATCTTTATTTTTCCTTTAAAATTCGGCAATTGCACCTTTGATCTTTTCCTTTACTTCGTCACTTTGCTTTTCTTTTCTTTTCACAATTCTCACTCCTTGACATTGTGGGAAAATTATTTTTCTTGAGCGCTTAAGAGTTTTGGATCAAATTTACGGATAATGAAAAGAAAGGGGTTAAGCTCGATTTTACACCTTTTTGACGAAAGACAAAACATATAGGCGAAGGCTCAATGGGCTAACTAGGATTGACATTCAGGTGGGTATGAAAAAAAAAAACTTTCGGTTAAAACAATGAAACGCCTACATCCTTTCCTGCTTTACTTCTTATTTAGATTCCATTTTACCGAGCCCAAGTTCTAGACAATTCACAATGGCATGGGAATAATCGAAACCTCACTAGACACTCATTGCACATGCTCAACTCAAGACATATTCACGAGACTCTTCAATTAGCTAATTACAAGAATTCAAACATTAAGCCTCAAATCTGCAAGATGAACTCTATGGCCTAGGTATCTCAACATATTTACAAGTTGCATGCTTTCATGAAATCACCTTTGCATTCTAAATATCATGTACAATACGCAACAAGAATTTCACAACCATAAAGTAGCGACACGCTTGGGATACAAACAAAAAATAAAAATAAAGACAAAAACTACTCCTATCGACTTCATTTCCCTTAAGGCAGTCGTCATCCATCCATCATAGGGAACGGTCACTATTCACGACCCGGTTCAATGGGACTATTCTCAGTAAAAGAACCAAAAACAAACGTAGAAACCCAATCATAAAATTAATTAATTGAAAAATTAAAAATATTAAAAATATTTTTATTTTTTTAAATTAAAGTTAATTGATAAAATCAAATGTTGATTTTTTTAATTGTATATTAATTTCAACACCAATTTACAATATAAAACATACACACAAAAATCACGGGGGTCACAATTTTTTTTTCCAAGCACTGACCACGAGAACATTAATATCAACAAAACAAGACAAAAACCGGCACCTAACTACTCCCCTTTACACTTAAAAAGCAGAACCTTTGTCCCGGTGTTCAAAAATCCAACATAGCACAAAAGTGGGCGGTGAAAATCCCTGATCAACCAGTATTCAACTTCTTTGTCAAGTGTCGTTGCCTCGTCTCCATGTGCAGATCGCCCCAGTCATCCTCCTCCCAGGCTCAACATGAGGTCTCACGGCGTGTCTCCTCATCGGTGAGGACGTCATCATCCACGAACTCCACAAAAAGTGGGCCCACCGGACATAGAGCCCTAGCATTTTGTGGGGTAGTCTAAGTCAAGCTACCACAACTCATCCTACGGCATGGCCTCCCCGCCTATGCCTTGTTGGAGCATACGCATCCAGAACATGCGGGCATGTCTTGATCATCCAGAGCATGTCGCTGTTTAGTGTAAGAACTGAAGCCATTGGTGGTGTAGGGTGCCTTGGTCTTTGTGGCGTCCGCGGCATACCTATCCATCTGCGGATGTAATCAGGGGCCTCTTCCTCAACATCCAGACCACAGCCAAGACGTGAATTGACAAGCCACCAAGCCGTGCACAATGCCCTTGATGCAATCGGGCTCTCTTCATAGCGGAGATGATCACCTCCCCAACATTGATCTCAACCCTTTCATGAGCATACACCAAGCATACACGATCACAGTGACATCGCTCATGTGCACCCCCGAGGCTCGGGCGGGAACAAACAATTTCGGCGGATCACGGCTCCCTTTTTGTTCATACGTGAGTAGGGTGATATGCGGTGGTAGCCCATCTCCTAATGCTGCTCCAACGTGCGCGAGCGGGCTCCACACAAGGTGTACGCCCGGACGTACGGATGACTCGCAAGTGCGTAAGGAGTGAAAAAGTAAAATGGCTCGTAAGCCAAATGCTCCCGATCCACAGGGGCCCGGACTACGGTATCAATCTACTCAAGTGTCAATAAACTTTAACTATAAAAATACGGAACCTTGATGTGAAGAAGATTTTGATAATTTTGTGTCTAATTTTATACTAAGTCTAAAATGAATATACAAATTAGTCGAACTGTAATTATGAGCATGTTTGAGGCTAAAACGAACATGTAGAGAAATAAATTATCAAACAATTGATTAATCTTTCCTCTGTTGCTAATTCAAAATTATTGCCTATGGATTAAAACTCTCAAGTATTTAACTTGACTTAAGAAGCTTATGAACCTTCCACACATCATTCTGTGATAAAAATTCCTTATTTCTAGCCATACAAAAGCCCGATTTCGGCATTGACTAATACGGCTTTGGTATATTTCTATCACGAAGGTGATCAATTCTCATTTTCCCAAACTAAGAAAGACCATATCCTATCAATTCACAGCTTTCCAATTTCTTGCTCTCTCGGGTAAATAGGACTTTTATATATACATTAATATTGGCCAAACATTAATGCGGTAAACGAATTAATAGAACAACCATGGAAGAAAGACGAAAGCCGGGTGATCAACAATCACATTTTCACTACAAAGTTCTTAACCTCAGCAAAGAAGTGAATTTAGCCACTCATTTTGTGGATTAAACATCATCAAATGAGTGTAAATCATACAAACAATTGAAAGAAAGGAGAAAGAGATGAGAAAAACCTAGATTTTTCGTCCCTCAGCCACCACATAACCTTGGCGTTCTTGCCCCTGAAGTCGAGAATAATTAAAAATGAACCTAAGTATTCTATTTATGTTGGTGGGAATTTTCAGGAATAACAAGCAACGTGTCACCCGGGTGCATCGCGGAGCTGCTTTGCCCCTGCAGCCTGACGCGGCACGAACGAGCACCCTCCTTTGGGTCCAGGCCCTCCGGGTATTTAGGCCCAAGCGTGCCACCGGCGTGCAGCGTGGCTTGTGCGTGCCACGGCCCCAACGCGCATCTTCATTGGAATTCCATGTTCCGGGTGATAGTGTCAACGTGCCATAGGAGCAACGCGGACCTCGGTGGAACTTGGCTCGTTTTCAGCGTAGGCGAGAATCATCCGCGATGGCAGCGTGAAATGGCTCCATCGCGGAGCCCCTTTATCCATGCTTTCCTTGGCCTTTTCCTTTTCGCTTCCGAGTCCATTTCCGATTTCTCTCAACATGCATCTTAGCTCCATAAAATTATATTTTCTTGCAAATACTTAGCTAATCGTGTTGGTTAGTAAATATTCACATTTTAACTACAATTTACATGAGAATGTACAAACATCGATGGATAAACAAAACGAAATGACGCATTTGAGTATCACTTGAGCATAAATCTACCCAAGATCCCTTGGTACATTTACAGACTCTCTATCGAGTCCTAATAGTCTTGACTTCCCACGGACATGAGATAGAGCTTCTATGCATCATAGCTCTTGACAAAAATTTTCCTTTGTGTAGCGTCAAGTAAGATCTTGGCAGACTCAAGTTTCATCCCCTTTATAAAATTGTTCCCAATAATATCCTTGGCTTGCATGGTGTGGGCAATCTCTCAAGTATCCCTTGTATCATTCCCACGCCAGAGCCAAGGTCTCACCGTCTCTCTGCACAAAGCGATAGATCTTCCTTCTCTCAATTCTTTTATCTTCCTTGAAGAGAAGAATCTATTGATAATTTGTTGGAAAGTGCCTCCCAAGTTGTAATGGAACCTCTTGACTCATTACGAAGCCACACATGCAAACTCACCTCAATAAGAAGCAGAAAACTACGTAGAACTTGACATACTTATCGACATGTTATGATAGTAGGATTCTCATTCGGCTCGACGTCATGAAATATACATTGTAGTGGATCCTCGTGCCGCTTGCCCTGATGTGTGGAAACTATTTTGGACCAGCTTGCATGGTCCATTCCTTCAACAAAGTTTCCGGTGATGGTTGGCTTGATGATCATTTTGGAAGAATTCTCCAAGTTTGGCTTAGTAAATTTAAGCAGGAACCCTCTCCTAGGTGCTTCACGTGCATACTCATTAATCTTAATAGTTAACTTGTGAAGGTTCTCTCAATTTATAGATAAAAAAGCCAAAGGTGGTCCTTGAATTCGTGATTGGCAAACAACGAATGAGAAAACACCTCTAAACTTCACAATAAAGAAAATACAAGACAAAAAATACAAAATAGCATAATAAAATCCTAACATAAATGATTAATCAATCTTCAAGTGCCCGGCAATGGCACCAAAAAAACTTGTTTCCCGGGTAGCATGCAAATGCACGTGGTCATAAAGTAATATATGTTACACCCCATAAGTTTCTATCATTTAATCGACGTGTGCGTACGTATGTTGAGAGTTTTGGAGTAAAACGCATGTGAGGAAGGATTGGGGGAAGGAACCTACGAGCGTGTTGTGGTGTGAGCGACGGAGTCGGGGTCGGAAGGCATTTAGGTGCCTTTGGGCACGCGTCGCGCGAGCCATGCGGCGCAGCCCAGGCTGACGCGTCGCCCATGGCTTTGCTTGTAGTCGGCACACCTTGCCTAATCAGTGCCTTAAAAACTATATAAACCCCCTCAAGTATTGAATTAAATAATTCCACTATTTCCTCGACAAAATAGAGAACTTTGGAACCTATTTCATTCAATTTTCATAAATTCTGGCTAAACTCTGTTCAAATGCAAATTCATCGGATAATGAGTTCTAGGCCTATGAAGACGTCCCTATAGGTATTTCTTGAAATCTCACTCGAATAGTCGAAACCCCATCGAGTAAATGTTGTATAAATCACTTCGAATCGAGTCCGAAGCGGCTAAAGGTGATAGGTAAGAATTTCTACCTCCTAAACTCTTGGAAATTTGTAGCTTTCGGCGAATTTGTGAAGTTTGATTTATAGCTAATGTCTTTCTGAAAGATATTGTTCAAACCATTTACTATTATTGAAAATATCCCTATTCTCTTGATGTAAGGGCTACAATTTGGTGGAATCACAGGCTTCAGGTTGGAGCGGATTTGGGTGAAAAGAAATCATCGATTAAGGTATGTTAAGGCTAATCCTTTCGGTAAGTTATTCTCATCGTAGAGTTGATACGACTTGTACTTCTTTAGTAACTTAAGAATACGAAAGTTGTAGTTAGTCATTTATGAATAGATTTGAGGTCGTAGCGTAGCAGCCCTAGTTGGGGTTGATTATATTTTGTATGAACCCTCATTGTGAGTAGTTGAGGGATTGTTAGTCCTATGAGCTGCATGGAGCTATAAACTTCTTACGAAGCTATAGATTGCTTGCGAGCCACGATGATGCTATCACTCCACGAAGTACAAGATTGCTTCGGAGAAAGTTGTATTACTTATGAGCTCTTGAATTGCTTACGAGCTATTAGAATATGAAGGTTAAATTAAAGCCTTCGGGGCCATGTTGGAGTCTTTATGAACTCCTTCTATGCCAAAAATGATAATGCAAACCCTCCACGACGGCTTTGGTTTGCCTAGGCAGGTTGTAGTCATTTATGAAGCCTCGGGAGTACTTAGGTAAGGTATATTGAGCTGTTTGGCACTCTCCCGGGGCTTATGGGGGCCCAAATAGGTTATTGTTTGATTATACCTTCCAGGCTTATGTGGGCTCGGTTAGGTTCTTGTTTGTATATTTACTTGCTAGTTATACTTTAGATTGTGAGGCTATTGAGGTTAGCTTTTATATTACTTATTGCTTACTTTCATTTCTTTTATCGGCTTCTATTCGGTTATTACTATTACCTTACATGTCGGTACATATTATTATTTCATATCTTTGTGTTGCATACTTTATAGGTAGGTACGGATAGGCGTGTTTAGGACCTCCTTAGTAGTCATCCAAGGTTAGTAGATCAATTAGCTCCTTTTCTATGGAGTTTCGGTTCGAAGGTTTGCTCGCTTTGTTGTACAACTTTAGGGTAGGTCGTGGCCCTATCGACAACTATTCCTCTTAGAACCTTGAGGACTACAATTCTTAGTTGGTTATTGTTGGACGTGTGGGGCCTATGTATGTTATGTTTGAATGTTGGTAATGTGGGGCCTAGTTTAGCTATCAGTTAGTAGCCTTGCAACTATAGTTTATATATATTTGCTGTTTTCCTTTGTTTATGACTTAGATAGCATGGTGAGTGTGTAGGCCGCATAGGATCCTTTATTATTGTATTGTCGGGTTAGTTGTTTCTTTAGGTTTAATGATGGCCTTGTTGGCAGAGTTTGTGTTAGTCAAAATATAGCTGGCCCACTTTCTTGATTATGAGTTGCGAGCGAGGCTTTGAGGTGCATATGCCCGGGCGAGCCCGGCCTAGGTCTAGTGTATACTGAGACGATCATGCCTCCCAAGGTGAGGTGACAATATGAGACAGTGAAGTCCCAATTATCAATCCCTCGGGACTTTTCAGTTTAATCATTTAACGTTAACTCTTTATTTCACTATTCTAGCAAACACGAGATATAAATGGGAAATGGATTGAAGATTAAACTACTAAAACATGAAAATGTTAATTTAACTATTAGCGAAAATTGTTGCAAACTTTTTGGTAGTTTAAATGATGGTGAAAAACTAGGGAAATGGCACTTTCGCTTGAGTTGAGTTTGCAACACTTGATTAACTAGATTGATTCTAAGGTTTCCTAGTTGAAAGTTACTATCATATTTCTTTCCACTCTTCTGGCATCTGAGAACTATTTCATGAACCTAATTCCTATATCCACATAGTCCACGAAAAAAAAGAGATATAAACTAAACAAGTTTGAAGGGTATATTCATATCCTCATCAACAACTTCTAACCTTCAACCAATGGGCCAAAGGATCTTTAAATTCCTGTTTTGAATTTACTTTTAACCCTTTTAGTTTCCTCTCTAGAGTTCAATAAAAGCAAATAGATTTATTAGAAAGGTGATCAATCTAACGAATAAGCAATTAACATAAGTAAATATAAACAACCATTAACGAAGAATCAATACTAGCATAATCAATCTATCAAACTTCAGCCATAGCTGGACAAAATTTTGAATAGGAGTTTATCCACTCATTTTCAAGCGGAAAACAAAGACATAATCGTCATTTGAAGTAAAATAATAGAAAAGAAGAAACCTAAGTTATGAACTTTCTCTCCTTCAATGTACGTTACAGCACTACGATCAAACAAAATGATGTATGATAGCTAACAATTGACCTAGATGTTATATTTATAGAGATTAGCACAAAATATTCTTTTTCCTTAAGTAGTGGCTTCAAAATCAGCAAAAATCCGTCACAGGATAGATCGGCATGTCGCCCAACGGTGCACAAGGTTTGGCACAATTTTTCCTCGATGTTTTTGCTCAAGTGCCCCATGACCAATGCACCAAATTGTAGCCAAATTTTTTAAATTCTTGATCCTGCGGTGCCCCATTGCCACTCAAAAGCGATGAAGTGTTAGTCAAATTTCTAAGCAATTGAACCCTTCTGGCGTGCCCTCTATCAAAGCACTAGAGTGTTGGAAAAATTTTCTAAGTTTAGGATGTTTTTGGCTTTTGCTATGCCTCCTCTCGCCCGGTGTGTTGATCAAATTCTCCTCGATGTTCGGGAACATGGCACACCATGATACCTATAGAACAAACTTTGCTACATATTTCTATGAAGTTCAAGGGTTGGTGCGCCACGCTAGCCATAGCCCCCAGGACAAATTTTGCGAACTCTTCTTTCTTTACAACTTGTGTCCTTTTGGATCCTTTTTCCTTGGATTTTTGCTCAAAACATCTAAAGCATTGGTATCTCAAAAGATACACAAAAACATGAATTCATGCATTTCACAAGGATTATGAACTCAAAATAAGACAAAACATGGGTAAAAATATGGCAAGAGGGCATGAGAATATGCCCAACATCAGAATTCTATGTTTATTTCTTCCCACTTTCAAGTAGGGATGCTAATACCACACAGGTCATACCTCCCGGGCCTTTGATGCCTGACCTTTACTTGTTGGTAATTCGGATGTTTATCCACAATCTTTTGCCAATATTCTTCTTCATGTCATTCCTCCAATTGACCTTCCATTGATCATGGTACATCTTGGTGGTACTTGGGTGGATAGAATGCGAGAGCTATGAGCCTCTCTCAAAGTCATCCTGGCCCGGAACACATAGTTGCCACGATATCGAGTACATCATCTCTCCATGGGAAAACCTCAGCTTTATGATTTCGAATTGCTTCCTTTAACCCGGTAATATAGGATCCTCATCTTGCATTTCCTTAACCTTTGTCACCAATGAAGACTATACCGTTACGCACGATAACACCACTATCGTCTTAATCGGTAAGGCGAATCCTAAGCGTGCCCGACCAATGGAAGTCTTCACCAATTCTTTTCTCCCATCCTCAACATGGGACACACTCACCATGGACAACCTACTAAGAGCATCACCTACTACGTTGGCCTTGCTCGGATGGTAAAGAACACTCATGTCATAGTCTTTGAGAAGCTCAAGCCATCTACTTTGCCGAAAATTCAAGTCCTTTTGAGTAAACACATGTTGAAGACTCTTGTGGTCCGTGAAAACATCCACATATACCTTATAAAAATAGTGCCTCCAAATCTTGAGAAGCGAGCACGGTTATTCTTTAACTCAGGTCATACATGTCGAGTAATTCTTCTTACGAGTCTTAAGTTGTACGGAAGAAGCTATCACCTTATCATGCTACGGCAACACACACCCCGATCCAAATTCTAGAGGCATCACAACACACTACAAAGCCATCTATATACCTTCTGGTAGGTTCGCTGGAGGCTGAAGTGAGGTCGAATCTTTAACTCATAAGCTCTTCTCACACTCATGAGATCACTAAAATTTGAGCTTTACGGGTCAACTTAATTCAAAGATGTAGCAAAAGATGAAAATCCTATACAAATTGATGTCACTCAAATTACACCTCACCATAAATGAGAATTTAAGCGGTCGATGTCAAATATAGAACCCAACGAAGGTTGAAGTTGATCCAGGAATATCGCGAGAACTTGAGTTAATGTGAATGGTTGTTACTATCGAATTACTTATTTCCTAAGGGGAAAGAAATAAAATAATAAACAAAAGTAAAAACTACTCGATGTTTAGATCGATGTTTGTTTGTATTGATTAACATGTTGGCCCAAGTTGTGTTCCCCAAGATTTCATAACCACGAGGCTTTTACATTAGTAATCTATTATAACATGAAATATTGGTAAGTTAGATGCCAAAATGGTTGGTCCCTATCTAGATGATTTTCACCAAGCAACTTGGTCAGTCTACGTGTGTATGCTTAATTAACCCTTACCGCCAATAATGGATTAGTTTTCCCCGAGACGAGTTCAAAAATTATTAGATGAGGGTTGATAGACTCAAATCTAGTGTTAATCCATTTCCATTCACTACCTACTTGGTCCAGAGTAAGTAAGAATAAGGTAAGTCTAACGTGCACTGTAGTCAAGAATCAATTAAAAGCGAAGGGAAAAACAATACATGCATTAAACTCTGTTCAAGATTCACTTAATGTTTAACTATTTGTATTAACTCATCATGGATTCCACAACCTGTTTATAGGTTTTAGCTACTCACGTTTGAATGATCACAATCACAAAATATTGAATAAATTATAATTGCAACTTATAAATTGTCGTAGAAGAAAACCAAGTAAATTGAATAAAACTCCAAACTTGATGAATAAATTACATTTTCTTTTTGATCCTCAAATTAAAGAAAAAAATTGTAAACCTTATTTCTTGAACCAATAATAATCGTACAACACCAAAATCCTATATACAGAAAAATAGTAAAAATAAGCAGAGTCTTTTGAAAATAAAACTAAACAATGTATTTATAGTTCAAAGAAAACCTTTTCCTAACTAAAACTGGAAAATAGGTCATCGGTGGTCACGGGATCATAACGATTCATTAGGATCTTTTACGAGTCGTGCCTTGCTAAAATGCATCGCGCCCCAAAACTAGGGTAGGGTGCAAGCGGCACTCGATTCATGGTCGATCGAGAAGCGGCTATATAGCATCTATAAATGTAGAACTAAGACGGCCAAGCCACTGTCACAACCAACCAAGATAACTTGGGCCAATAATGCCTTGACAATTATAAATATACCTTTGGAAGACTAAAGGCTACAATAAACTAAGCAAGGCAATGAAAAACCGATATGACTACACAACCCACACTACTATACAAACTAGTCCACATCAGCCTCTACAGAGTAAACAAACTGAAATGCACGGGACGGGGCCCGGCCTACTCATGTTGTATACAAAACTAAAAATACTCCAAACTAGGACATGGTTCCTGGAAGAGAGGAGCATACCACTATTCTGGCTGAAGTCGCTCCTACTCGTCCAATGATCGAGCCTCGGCACATGCACGGCACGGTGCGGGAAGAGGTCCCGACATGAAGGACGTGCGGTATGAATAAAATGTATTGTTAGTAAAAATTTATTTGTAAAAATTAAAAAAAATGATAACTAGGCGAAGTAAGTAAATACTTAACAACCCGAAATTACGAAAATGAAACGACAATAACTCGTTATTGAAGTGTAAATACAACCATCTAATGCATAAAAAGACTATAAATGACATGCCGAATGGAATGGCCAGGCCATAAAATCTATATAAATCAGTCTAGCCGGTGTACCCTGCGAGGTAAAAATAGAAAACGCCTCAGTAGGTGTACCATCTTAGTGGTAAAAATAAAAATGCCTCCGGCCGGTGTATATACACAGGTAAGAAACTACGTCCAGTTTCGGTGTACCACACGGGGGTAAAATCCCATACCTTGGCTCTGGCGCTCCTAGATCTTCATACCATTTTGCCAATTCGAACATGTAACTATGCAAGGCGCTCATCAGTGATCTCTCAAAAACCGGTGGTAGCTCTTCTTGAATTCATCATCTATCATAGGAAGCATTGGTGGAGGCATTGCGGCTACCTTTCGTGAGGCCAAATCCATACCTTGGCTACGGCGCTCCTAGATCTTCGTACCATTTTGCCAATTCGAACACAGCCCAACTATGCAAGGCGCTCATCCAGTATCCTCTCAAAGCGTCCAATCGGCCATGCATAGAACTAAACAATGTCTCCAACTCTTTTGTCACCATAGGCTTTACTGCTCCATTGAGAACTTTAACTTTGTAGAGTCATGTGTGTCTGTTGCCTTTCAGTCTTAGCGGACCGCCTAGCCATATCAGCCCAAACTCTTGAGAAATGGTAACCGGGCCAGTTTGTAGTGGCTTGTAGAGGAGCTGGTGGTCTAGGTCTTCATTGTGGTGGATGATGACTGAGGAACATCGACGGTGCGGAGGTTTCGTTGCATCACATGCAACCCTCGGGATGGCTGCAGGCTCTCTCTGCCCTCGGTAGGCTCAGTAGCCAAATCGGTGAAGCTGTGCGGCATCGGTTTGCATCTTTGCTGCCAAATTCCTTTGCTAATATAGTCGCTCCAGCGGATCTGTTTGCTTGATTCCCTTGCTCTCTATATCAATTTTGTGTCATCTCGAATCAACCCAATATACATTTATCTTTTGTACCCTTTATTCTACGATTAGCGATAGCTACTCCGGCACCTTTGACTCCTAGAGTCTATCAATTAGATAGGGAAGGGAATTATAATCACGAGTCATTGATTACCGCTCTACCAAATACCCGCCGGTGTCTTTGCAGAGAAAATTTGTAGCATATCCACTCCATAATACTTGCTACCCGATGCCACTACACATCGGTGAAGGATGTTATCAGCATTGGTTGAGTACCGGCTGATACCACACTAGTGACCACCAAAATATAACTGAGATGCGAGACTCTGTGATGTGCAACCATTCAGCAGTGGACCTCTTGTAGCAATGATTCGGCGGCGAAGTATATTGTCGATGCGCTCTTGACTATTCGGCTTTTTGGTCTTGGTTTCTTTAAGTTGAATACCACAGTGGTCGAACTCGGAAATTTGTGTTCATGGGGGCATGATAATTTTTGGCCCATACAATAGTCTAGAGATCGTCCTCACCGGTTATATCCACTAGAGTCTCTCGAACCAACACACGAGTTAAGGCGAGACCTCTTCTTCCAATCTTGATCCCCTAAAGCCAAACATTGTAGTGTGGTTGCATAGAATTTTTGCATAGAATTCTCCAAACTAAGCATGGGTTGTAGCTTCTGTTGGCACCGGTCAACCACTAGGGCACATCTTGGTCGAACATAGCTTGCGACGATAGGTCCTTACCTCGAGTGACCGGCCTCGGCTCATATATATGCTCCTCTTTAGATTTATTTTATCTTTGAACAATATCTCACAATATATGGCCCTCATACCATGAACACACCATCTGCACATTCCTTGGTTGATCGTTTGATGTATTCGAGGTATTAGTCCAATTCATCATCAGAATTCCCTCCTTTGAGCATGTGACTCGTTAGCTATCTGCAGGTTTCCCGGTTGTGCCAGGGCCCTCGGGCCGGTGCGAGTACATAGCCACAGCATTATCATCGGTATGGGCAGCTGGGCGAATCCCTCGCCAGTGGAATAGGAGCATCGACACGAGAACATCGGATTTGAAGTTTGTGTTGAGCCACCAAGGCCTAGTTGACTCCTCATTCGCGCTCCTCTGATACGTCATATTATTCCTGCGAACTACTTGATGCTTCGGAGGAGGACGGTTTATCCCGAAACCTGCGGTATGATGGTTGACTTCTTTCGGCACTTGTTTCTTTCTTAGGACCTTTCTCGAAAAAGAAAATATTTGGATATTTTCGTGATCGTGATCGTGATGACATATTAATATACTCCACGAGCGAGGAGGAATATGCGCTGCGCTTTGAGGTAGCACTCTCCAGACCCTCAGAGATAACCGATTATAAGTTCCATAAATGTGAATTTTGGTGAAATCAGTTACATTCTTGGGACATGTAGTGTGGAAACGTATAAGAGGTGGACACCCGGAAAATAGAGCAATGAAGAGCGCCGAATCGGTGACCCTGGAGATTAGAATCTTTTGGTTTTAGCGTTTTACTATTGGAGGTTTTCATGGAAGGTTTCTTATCCATTCTTTTAGGTTAGCTAAGATTGACTCGCCAAAGGTGAAGTTCCAATGGTACGATGCTTCTGAGGAAGAGTTTCTAGGGTGGAAGGCAAGGCTCACTTCAGCAAGTGTTGACCTTGCGTAAGTCATAGATGACTTCATTTTATACTATGGTGCTTCGAGGGTAAGTATTGGGATGTGTATTGATACAACACGGGAAAGTCATAACATATGCTTCCAACGGCTAAAGATTCACGAAGAATTACTAGAACCATGATCTTGAGTTGGTCGTAGTAGTTTAGCTTTGAAAATATGGCGACACTACTTGTATGGGGTTAATGTTGATGTATTCACGGACCACAGAGCTTACAATATGTGTTCTGAGAAGGAGCTAAATCTTCGGCAGCAGGTTATTGGATCTCTTAAGGATTATAACATGAGTGTCCTTTACCACTAAGTGGCCAACCTGGTAGTAGATGCCCTTAGTATACTTTCCATGGGAAGTGTGTCACATGAGGAAGGCAAGAAGGAGCTGGTAAGGCACATCGACTTGCACGTTTGGGAGTTAGACTAGTCGACTCGCCCGATGGTGGGGTAGTAGTTGAGAATGGGTCGAAATCATCCTTGGTACTTCAGGAGGTGAAGGATAAACGAGGATGAATATCCAATATTGGTAAAGTTGAAAGAAGATTTGTTAAAAATCGAAGGTAGAAGTCTTCTCCAAAGGGGAGATGGTGTTAGCCCGGTACGGGGTCTTATCACGTCTCGAACGTGGGGATTTAAAGTCGATGTTGCATGAGGCCGGTCTAGATGTTCTATCCATATAGGTGCCACTAAAATGTATCATGCCTTGCGAGAAATTTATTGGTGGAATGGTATGAAGCGGGATATTCTGCGAGAATTTGTGGCAAGTGCCCAAATTGCCAGCAGTGCGAAAGTCGAGCATCGGAGGCCCAGGGTGTGCTAAGACAGTGACATTCCTACTTGGAAGTGGGAAGAGATCAAAATGGACTTTGTAACGGGTTTCCCTTTTATGTAGGCGATATGACTCCACGGGTTGTAGTGGACAAGTTGACCAAGACTGCTCATTTCCTCACAGGTCAAAACCAGGTCCAGTGAAGATTATGCAAGTTATACATCGAGTTGGTTAGGCGCTTGCGGAGTGCTATCCATTATATCAGACAGTACCCAGTTCACCTTTCGGTTATGGAAGTCTTTTGAAAGGACTACAAACTTGGTCAAACTAGGAATGACATTCCATCGCAAGCGGATGGCGGTAGGCGGACTATCCAGGACTTTGGAGGACATGTTGAGATCTTGTTTCATTGACTTCAGGGTAGGCTGGGATGAGCATTTCCTCTCATTGAGTTTTCCTACAATAACGGCTATCACTCCGACATTCGAGATGGCGCCGTTTGAGGCCTCTTTATTGGCGATAATTGTAGATCACCCATTGGGGTACATTTGAAGTTGGTGCGGCTTCGTTAGTAGGTCAGTTCGGTTCATGAGGTGGTACGAAGTTCGGTGTAAGAAAGGCTAAAAATGGCGCAAGGTGTCATGTAGAGATCGTACGCGAATGTGAGGAGGAGAGATTTGGAGTTTAATGTGGATGGCTGGGTATTTCTCAGGTATCTCCCATGAAGGGAGTAATGAGATTTGGAAAGAAAGGAAAACTCATCCCCCACTATATTGACCCGTGCGGGATTGTGAGGCAGTGGTGGGTAGCTTATGAGCTAGAGTTCCCTTGAGGAGTCGGCTTCAATTCATCCCATGTTCCATGTATCACTCTTGAAAAAGTGCTTGGGAGATCTCGGTCTTAGTGGATTGCATTGGAAAGTGTTGGTGTGAAGGATAGCCTACATTTATGAAAGAAATTCTGTTGAAATCTTGGATGCGTCGAGGTTTGAAGGATGAGAAATAAGGAAGTAGCCTTCGTTAAGGTGTTATGGAGAAACCGGCATGTCGAGGGAGCTACGTGGGAAGGCTGACGGATATGATGGCTAAATACCCCACATGTTCCCTCTGCCAGTTTCGATTTGAGGGATCAACTTTTGCCCTAGACCTCTGTCAAATTTTTCAAGTTTTGTTCATGCATGCAAGTTTGTTTATGATATGATGTATGTGATGATATACACAATTCATTCCTTCTATGTATTTCTTTTTGGGGATAGTCATTAGTTAGATTTTGGCTTAAATAAAACGGTATTTGCATATGGTAATTGTATGTTTTACATTTCTTTGCTTATTTTCCTACATTTGAGGACGAATGTTTCCAAGGGAGATATTGCTTAACACCCCAGGAGAAGGGCCTCACGAATAGACTCGGGAGTTGAAGTTTAAAACCCTGAGAAAACTTGGAATTTTTCACCAGTACGACTCGAGGTACGAATCGTGGTGAGGACTTATGACTTTCAAGTGGATCGAGTCATGATGAGATCGGGAGCTGAGGTTTGTGTAACGGGCATCCTTACAAATCATGGTAAGATGGTATGACTCATGGTTAGGAGTCGTGGTGGGTTCCAGTGCCGGGGTGAGTTGTCACGGGTCGTAGTACATTTGTAATATCTTAAATTTCACAGTCGTGATGATGAGTTTGTGGTTAAGTCGTGTTGGTTTGGGTGGATGGCACCGGTTGATAGTACAACCCATAGGATGACGGTATGAGTTGTGGTTTACAGTCATGGCTAAATTAGAAAGTTGGGAAAAAATGATGAGGTGACCGGCGGTAACCGTAATTCGTGACTTAATGGTACGACTCATGGTACGACTAAATGGAGTCAGGCAGCTTGCTTTTTAGAGAAATTTTAGTGAGGAAAATTTTTGACTTTTCTATGCTTTTGGGTCCTAAACCACGTCGTTTTGATGTCGAACGGGGTCTTTAAGGTAAAAACTCCGCTAAGTTCATTTAGCAATTGCAAAAGCGCTAGAGAAGGGAGTAGGAAGGATTTCGAGCTATTTTCTTCAAGTTCTTCAAGTTTTCACTTAGGGTTCTTCAAGGGAGTAGGAATCACGAAATTTCGGTATGGGGTGTTGAATGGGTAGTTTCGTTCCTATCCATGCCCAAATCTCTTAATTTGTGAGTTAAAGGCGCCAAATCTTTATGGGTCTTTATGAATTTACATGATTCTTTATAATTTGAAGTGAGCTTACTATAGCGTGTCCAATTTGTGACTTTCTAATTTGTTGGGCTGATTTTACTTGTTTATTCTATATTTCATGATTTAAATATCTACAAGTATAGATGCCCAATTATGGGGAAATTTTTAGTGAATTCATGGTCAAGGTGATTAGAAAGCATGAAAGAGTTTCTCTTACATTGTTAGGCATTTCTTCAAGTTCGATTTCTTGCTAGGCGAGGGTTGCATAAGGCGTGATATCACATTTTAGGGGATCATTATTAATACATCATATCATTTACAAACCCACGATGGCACGTTGTTCTGAGACAACTGGCGTAGTCCTTTGAATGTCAGGCACACTCAGATTGCTAGTCACGGCTCCCAAAAATATGCATATAAGCTCATACATAAATCAGCCAACATCATGCATTAAGATTCATTGTCTAAAATATAACATTTATCATCATTGATCCCCTTTAAAACATGCTTAGCCAGAATCAAGGCCCTTTTCATCGGCCAACATCATATATAGATAAATTATGTAATTCACTTCATAAATCATAAATCATTCTTTAATATGTGGGCATTGCCCAATACTTCATCATATTCAATTTTTTAAAAATATGCTTATAAATATGGGTAGCTTGAATTCATGCTTTTAAGTCATCAATAAATTCAAAATATTGCATATTCATTGTAAATCACTAACTTTCATGAACTTTCATCAAATGGGCATTTTGGATTTAAAAGCTTGAAACATGATTTTAAATAATAATAAAACACCTTGCATCATTTCATAATTCAATAATGAAGACTCAATTAAATCATACCCATAAAGAGAAATCACAATTTAATGCATTTGCATAAAACCCCATAAACTTGAGTAGGAGGATTCATGATTTAAATTTAGATTTGGGCATGGGTGGGGAAAATTTTACCATTCTAAAACCATACATTCACGGAAATAGATTGACTCAAAGTTCCTTGAACACACACGAAAGAAATCGATGGGAACAGGAAGAAGACCTTCAATCTCCCAAAAATCTCTCTAAAGTTCTTGCATGAGAATGGGACTGCATAAAGGACTTAACTCCTCGTATCACACTCGAGAAAATATCCAAAATGACGTTGTTTAGGAGTTAAAAGTATGGAAAAGTCAAAAATGCCCTTAATAAAGTTTCCTGAAAACTACTCGAAGCGGACCAGCGGCCAGATTCAGCAGTCGTGGCAAAATACCAAGACTTGTGGTATCGAGTCGATGGGTCCACTACCTCCTAACATATCTCGGCAGGATCCTTCCCATGACAGTCGAGATGAGCCGTTACTTCAAACCTGGTCGTTGGATCGGCCCAGTCGTCGACTTAACACCCAAGCGACTTCACTTGCGAGCCTCGCACGACTCGTGATTCCGCTTCCAATCGTGTGATTCCAACCCTTTGCCTACACTAGAATTATCAGCCTCCAACAACAACCTCAACCAACGACAGTAGTTTCTTCCTAACGAGGTTGTTGAGTCTCCCGTTGTTACCACTGTCCCGACCCGACCCTAACCACGGATGAAAAGGACAGCCCATTGTATCCCAAAATGGAGTCCGTCATACCTCCGTCGTAACCACGCTGCAACCTTTCACTAACCATCGGCGGCATACAGCGACGTGGTTTGATACCCGCAGTGATGCGTAGTCCCAGATCACGTGATTTTTTTGCTTGTTTTCTAACTTTTCAAATTCAACTCTGGAGTCTATTCTTAGGCCTTCACGGAGGTATTATAATATGTCCCCACTGGAAACATTTGTCCTCGAATGTAGGAAACAAGCGGCAAACGAAAACATACAATTTATCATAGCTATATGCGGTCATTTTAACCCAGAATTTTCACGGAATGAATACCTCAGAATAAAACCATATAGATAAGGCGGTCTTGCTTCACATACCCATTCACACATATAAAAACTTGCACACATAGGCCCAGATGTGAGAAAGCTAGATAGAGTCATAGGACAAAGCGTGCAGTAGAGCCACAGGCATTAGAGAACAAATGTGGATATCATTCTCCTTATCGCTGGAAACTCCAATGGCCTCCTCAACAGCGATTCTCCATAATACTTTGTAAAGATGCTTTTTTCCTTGGCTTATGGACTTGGCAGTTTAAGATTTTCAGGAATTTCTTATAGTAAGGGCTATCCTTTCTGTCTGTCTGCAAGGACTACTAAAAATTTGGAGTCACCCAAGCACTTTTCAAAGTGACACATGGAAGGCAGGATGAACTGAGGCCCCTAATTCTTAAGGCAGTGCTTTTCATGCCCACCTTATCAACTCTCCTCATAACTTTGATAAGGACTAATGTAGCGAGGGTAGGTTTCCTTTCTTTCCGAAGCTATGACTTCCCTTCATGGGAGATACATTTAGAAATACCTAGCCTCATTAAACTCCGAGGTCCCTTCTCCTGCGCCCGGCGTACGATTTCGTGGCTACGAGCGGTTTTTAAATGGTCTCTTATAAACTGGACCTTTACCATTTCATGCATTGAATCATGTCCTATCATAGCTTCCCTGCCAACCTCGACCATCCAGATGGGAGATCTACACACCATGCAGCCTCGAGCGATTTGCCATCGTCTTTGGAGTGATAAGCATTATTATAGGCGAACTCAATTAATGGCAAATGATCATCCCAACTACCTTCAAAATCCATAACACGTACCTCGCTTATATCCTCGAGGTCTGAATGGTTCATTACGCTTGGTAGTCTATTTGCGGATGGAAGGCACATCTTGATCTTAACTTGCATCCCGAGTCACTTTTTGAAAAAGTACTTGAGAATTGAAATTAGCTGGGTACCTCGATGCAAATAATAAAAAGGAGCACTCCATGAAGTCGAACCAACTCCTCAATATACAATTTAGCATAATCATGTTGAATTTGGTATTGGCTAGGTAGGAAGTGTGCAGCCTTGATTAACACCTTCGACCACCACACAAACCTTAGTCATGAATTGTCTTGCAAGTGCAGAGGTAGACCTATAACAAAATCCATATTAATTTCTTCCCACTTCCAAGTGGGATATTGACTCCTAAAACGCCTCAGGCCTTTGATGTTCGACTTTCACTTTACTTGGTAGTTTGGACATTTTTGCTCACAGGACCTGCAGTATCTTTCATTGTACCATCCCATTGTCTGTATATAGCATGTCCCGATACATCTTTTTGGATCACAGGATGAATAGAATATCTGGTACCATGTGTCTGCCGTACAGCTATCAGGCCTCTCGAATCATCAACATGGACACATAAATGACCACGGCATCACTTCTTTACCATCTCCCCCTTGGGGAGAAAAACCTCCACCTTTTGACTGCTGCTGCCTCCATGACTTCCTCAAAATTGGGTCTGTCTTGCACGGATTTAACATCAGCAGCGAGGATGATTCTAACTTTGTTATATTTAACCAATTGCCATGATTGATTAGTCAATCTAACTCGATCTTACAAGTCGGTGGCACATCCTTCACCAAATCCTTCCTTCCCTCATCCGTGAAGGACACACTCTCGTAAAGAAGAGTCTACTAGCGCATTCGCTACCACATTAGCCTTGCACGGTGGTAGAGGACACTCATGTCTTAGTCCTTTGGTAACTCAAACCACCTCCTTTACTTAGAAGATTTAGATCTTTTTGTGTGAACATATATTGCAATCTCTTGTGATCCGTATCTACATCCATGTGGACCCCATGGAGTAATGCGCCACTATCTTCAATGCAAACACCACGAGCCAAGTCTAGATCGTGGGTTGGATAATTCATGAACTCGGTTGTCTCGAGGCATATGATGTTACCTTCCCATCATCAGCACATCCCAGGCTCGAAGAATGTGATACTGCTACAAATCCATCGGTACCCTCGGGCCAAGGTAAACCTTTCGGTCTTTAGTGAGTCGGTCTTCAACTCTTTGACTTTCTCACAAGCATCCGACCATTAGAACTTCATCTTTTTCTAAGTCAACTTAGTCAAAGGTGTCGCAATAGATGAGAAGCCTCGACAAACCTTTGGTAGTAACTGTTAGCTAGAAACTCTGAATTTCTAAAGGGATTCAGCAGTGCGGGCCAATTTTCCACAGCTCAATTTACGAGATCTGCCACCCATGCAACAGCTTGACACCACATGACCTAGAAATGCCCATAGAGTCTAGCCGGAATTCACCTTGCTAAACTTTGCTTTTGGCCCGACGATCGCCGAGGGTTTGCGGCACTATTCTCAAATGGTAGTGCTCCTCATCGCTGCAGGGTATGTAAGGGTGCCATCGATGAACATGATCACGAACATATCCAAATATCACTTGAACACTATATTCATCATGTCCATAACATACAACGGGAGCATTGGTTGGTAAGAAAGACATGAAATAAATTCGGAATGACAGGAGTCCTAGTAGTCTTGAGGATGTTACTCTCTGGGCACAATTTGGTGATACTGCCCAAACACGAGGTCAATCTTGAAGCACTTGGTACCTTTGAAGTTTGGTCAAACAACTCATTAATCCCTGGGTAAGTGCTGTTACTTGATGGTAACCTTGTTCCAGCTATGATGATCCATACGAAGAATAGTCCTTCTTTCGAACAAATAGAACTTGTGTACCCCATGGAAGTAGCTCGGTCTAATGAAGCCCTTAACCACCAGATCCTTTAACTCCTTTAGCTGTTGGGCCATCATGTAAGGAGGACAGAAATAGAATTTGCGTATACAGAAATAAATGAATAAAGTATTCCCTCACTTTGGAGGAACACGGCAAATCATCGAAACATCTTTGGATATTCGCACACCAGAAACTAGGCTTTGAATAGTATGGGTCTCGGACTCCACATCCTAACCCTAACTGGGTGGTACATGCAGCCTTTAGAGATCATCTTTGTGTCCTTATGATAGGAAATGGTAGACTGTTTGGTAAATAGAACTACCTTCCTCAACAACATCTCACCGGAAAATGAAATTCTACCATATGGGTTCAATTGTGAAGCATAATCATGCAAACAACCAATCATGCCAAGAATAATGTCAAAGTCGGTCATGAAAAACTCTAGAAGGTCTGAAGGTAACCTTATGCAACACAATATTTGGGCATTCTATATATACTCGTCTAGCTATGATCGAATCACACCAACATGAGTGAAATTGAAAATGGCTCGATAAGGTCTCGGGATAACTCCAAGGCTACTAGCAATGGAAGGAGTCGGAAAGACAAGGTAACTCCGGGATATGAAAGTCATCAAAATCAATATGAAAGAAATACCAACACACTAATGACTACGTTTAGTGAAGTATCCTTCTCGGCACGAGGCAGGGCGTAGAATCGGTTTGGCAACATCGCCACCTCCTGAATTGATGCTCTGTGGAGCGAGAATGGGCTAGGTTATTCTTTATCTGGTGGTCTATGCACAAAACCCTATCATCCACCACTGTCTAACATATGGGCACGCTTGGTACGTGTGCCCGGATCTACACCCATAGGTGACATCGAGGCGAGCAGGCACTCCCGGTGTGACTCTTGTCGCACTTCCTACAGGGGCGGAGAGGTATACTCTGGTGGTGCCCCTATGATCCCTCAACCCAGAAGCCTGTTCCTCTAATCACCCATGGTCTTGGATGGAACACTAGTTGATGATGTTGCTAGAACTAGTGACCTCTCTTGTACTTATGGACGGTAGCCACCGTCGGACCTCTGATGTGAAAACCCCGACTATCTGTCCCGAGCCCTCTTTGCCTCCATCTCTCGCATGAGCCACCTCCATCCTATTTGGGCATACGACATCGAGGAAAGTCCATATCTGGTGGAGCATAGCATTCTTACAATCCTTGTCTAAACTCTTGGCCACACCGTGAACAAATCGGCGCGCCCTCGTCCAAATCCCACCAACTCTAGGGCGTATTTTCAAACGAGTGAACTTAGAGAATGCTCCAACAACGTCATCTTTCCACCTTGAGGTTCCTGAAGCTCGGCTACTTTCAACTCCCTCATCCTTTCGAGGAAGCGTCGAAAGGCCACGTGCTTAACTCGTCCAGGCGATAGGGCCACTCATGCGCTTACTGATGTCCTTACATTGCTTGTACCAAATATGAGCGGCCCCTTTTAGGCGATAACGAGGCCAAGTTAACAAACTCCCCATTTGTCACCCATGCTTTGAGTAGACTCGAGTGTGGGAAGGCGCTCTTGCTGGGGATCACGAAGGCAGCGGAGTGGGGCTTCTTGGGCACGCCAAGTGCACTTGCCGATCTCATTGGCCTTCATCATTCAATTCCTCATACATTCAATCTTCTAGGAGCCATAATTCGGCAATCGGGGAATCACAGGTTAGAAGGATGGAGAGGTTTTTCATCGCACGACATAGAACATGAAAGAAGGGGACATTTCCTAAAAGACTAATAGTCTCTTCATCATAAGTGTGACGCGAGCACCACACCCGTAGAAAGACTCTACTTAACGCGGCCTTCGGACACACTAGGACACTTAAATCCTAAGCTCCGATACCAAGTTTTCATGACCGAACGTGCATCTAGATCGTATACACGGGACAAGGGACCCCAAGTCAACCCATGGCTCATGCATACAACTAATCTCATTCAAATAAGCAGAATGATAATCATAAAAACATAGAGGAACATAATCATAGCATAACATTAGCAAATACTTGGATGTACATAAAGTGAATACTACACATGGTTTGAAAGCCTCTACAACATACGATAGGTTGATGGGACAAAATCCTAACTAACTCGAAAATGCGAAGGGTAAGATTATAAAGGCTTGTCAAACGACCCCTCTCGAAACATGAGGACTCACCAATGGCGAGAACATCTGACTAGGTTGGGGGTAGGATGAGGATGAGCACGAGGTCGGATATCACGAAACGATATAGCATAGAAAGTATGCGGTTAGTACGTGGGAGCTGTGTGTCTGAGGATAAGTAAAATGGACATTTAAAAAAGTAAAATAAGCCTCGCCAAGTAAGCGTAGGAGGATATCATGCATATATCATAAACTCTATAGAAAACATAAGGCTCAAGACTTCAAATCATTTGTAAAGCGTTCATAATCATAATCATAAGTAAACATTGTCAAAAACATAACTTGACCCGATAAAATAAAACGTAACAATTCATAAGACATGCGGAACAATGGGAGAAGCTTATCATAGCCAACACCATCATGGTAGAGCCTTTCATGATGCCCGCTATCACTCAAGTGAGGCGGGGCGGCCACAGCTTGCCAAGCTAGGGTCGTGCATAAGCGTGATATCACATTTGAGGGGATCACTATCTATACATCATATCATTTACAAACCCATTGTGGCACGGCGTGGTTATTAGACACGACATAGTCCTTTGAACGCCGAGCTGCTAGGTGCTAGACACAACTCCCAAAACATGCATACTTAGGCTCATACATAAATCAATAACATCATGCATTAAGATTAATTGGCTAAAATATAACATTTATCATCGTTGATCCCTTTAAAACATGTAGCCAAGAATCAAGGCCCTTTTCATCGGCCAACATACTTAAATCGATAAATCATGTAATTAACTATAAATCATAAAATCATTCTTTAACATGGGTATTTGCCCAATACTTCATCATATTCAATTATTTTTAAAATATGCTCATAAACATCGGTAGCTTGAAATCATGCTTTAGTCATTAATAAATTAAAAAATGGCCTTATTCATTCTAAATCATAACTTTCATGAACTTTCATAGAATTGGCATTTGAGCTTGAAACATGATTTTAAAGAAAATAATAATAAAACCTACCCATCATTCATAATTCAATAATGAAGACTCAATTAAATCATACCGATAAGGAGAAATCACAATTTCATGCATTTGAATAAAACCCCATAGACTTGAGTAGGAGGATCATGATTTAAATTGAGATTTGGGCATGGGTGGGGAAAGTTCTGTTCTAAAACCATACATACACAAAATGGGTTGACTTAAAGTTTCTTGAACAACCTGAGAAATTGATGAGAACTTGGGGAAGAAGACCTTGAATCTCCCAAAAATATCTTTAAAGTTCTTGAATGAGAATGGTCATGCATAAAGGACTTAACTCCTCTTATCACACTTAGAAAATATCCAAAATGACGTTGTTTAGAAATTAAAAGCATGGAAAAGTAAAATTCCCTTAATAAGATTTCCTTGAAAAGCTGTTTAGGCGAGACCAATGACGATTCAACTGGTGTGGCAATATACCCGCATTTCGTGTTATTGAGTCGGTGGGTCCACTTTCCTCCTATCATATCTCGAGATCCTTCACACGACCGTCGGGATGAGCCATTACTTCAAACGGCGGATCGTTGGATTGTAGTGTCAAACTTCTTGGACAAACTGACTTCCTTATCACGAGCCTCACCACGACTCGTGGTTCCTTCCAATGAGTCATGTTCTCAACCCATCGCCTGCTTGGAAATTATCGGCCTCAATAATGACCTCAACCAACGACCGTGTTTTCTTCTCTGGGGTCATTGAGTCTCAGATTGTTTACCTTGTCGGCTTGCCGACCCTAACCACGGCTGCAAAGGACGTCCCGTTATATCCCACAATGGGTTGTCATACCTCCCATTGTCTCCATTGTACCTTTTCAGCTAACCAGCGACAATACAACAACTCGTTGTTTTATACCACGAGTCATTGTGCAATCTGTGATATTTTTGAATTTTTGAACTTTTCAAATTCAACTCTCGAGTACATTCTTAGGCCTTCCAAGGGTATTAAAAGGAGAGAGAGATTGAAGGCTTCTAAGGAGTTTTCGAGGCCCGACATTGGCCCGATAGCAACATAGGGAGTCACGAAGGATATTGTGGCCCTGGATCTAGCAATGCATAAACATCAGATGAAAAACATAACATACCAATGACCATGTTTGGTAGGCTCTATTGCTCCTAGCATGATTATTGTGCATAAAAATAATTTTTCATTGTCTTCCACTAGCATTAATAGAGTGCACACTAGGGCGGGTGAAATTTGCTTGCGGTAGCTGAAGTGGTAGTTGGAGCGCAACCTATACCATTACTGCAATACGGCTAATAATCAATCTATAAGTATATTTCTAGGCTTCCTTTAAGCAAGTATCTAAGCCCGACAAATCACTCTCACAGGTGGTTCTTACACACTTCTACAAGAGTGGAAAGTGTGCTCCCACGACATACTCTCGGCCTCTAGGCTGATGCTGCCTCTCGATCACCTGCAGGACTAGATAGGACATTGGTTGATGATGGGCCCAGGGAAGATTACCTCTATTGGTGTGGACCGGTGTCACTTGCCGTCCTCGCAGGAGTACTCAAAGTGTCTTTTCCTAGCCCTCTTTGTCTCCCTCTCCTTCTCCTCGATCTCACGAGCATGAATCATGAGTCGAGATATCCAGTCAGCGATAAGCATACGTTCCTATACTCATTGACCAAAAAATGTTGAGACCCACGGCACAAACTTGCTCATACGAGCCCTCGGCTCGGCAACTATTTGTGGAGCATACTTGAAATGATTGAGTGAACTTTAGGGCATACTCTTGACCCGATATGTTGGTACGCTTCATGTTTATGGTCTGCCACCTTTTGCTTCCCTCGTCTCAAAGGAAAGGGCACGTAGAAAAGGTTTTCACGAAACTTTTCCCAACCAATGAGGTACACCTACTCCGACCCTCCTTCCACTACTGAACCAAATGTTTTCTACCTTCTTTAGTTGATGGCAAATCCACACTCTACCATCTCCAAAAATCCCCATGATATGGGGGATATAGATTTCCTCAACAAACTCATATGTATCCTCGTCTACCTTAGAACCATGAAACTCTGATGGGTTCATTACAGTGATCGCCTCTCCTGCTTGCATCACCTCCGTGGGGTTCATAGGTGCAGCTACCAATTGACCTATGTCATCATAGCTTGGGCCAACATTTGAAAGCATCCCTAAACTCCATGAGTCACCTACTTATTCAAAGTATTTGTTACGGTGGTGGGCAGGCGTGCCCATCTCCATTACCATTTCTGAGACATTATCATTTCTCCTTCCATTGACTCTACGGGGAGGTATTTTATGCAAACACATATAGCATAAGTTAGAAGAATAGAATGTAGAGTTGAACTCAAATCGCGTGACATAGATTATGAAAAAGGGAAATCTTCTAAACATCTCGTAGCCTCTTCCTCAGAAGTGTGGTATGTTTCACAACCATGAAAAAGACTCTACTTAATTGACTTTTAGACTCCCCGGGGAAACGCCTAAACACGATTCTCTAATATCAAGTTTATCATGTCCCAGTAAAGCCCCCAAACATAACACAAGACCTAGAACCATGAATAGCTCCAAGATAACCCATGGCACATGCATGACATAATTTAAAGCATAAGGCGGCGGAAAATCAAACATATTATAAAAGAATAAGCGGAAGTTTAGAATATCATAAAATATATGGGACTACAAGTCAACATCATGAAATATAAACATAGTTGTTTGAAAAGCCGTTAATCATAAGATGAGATGTTAAGGACAAGCCCCTATCTAAACGGATTTGAAATGGAAAGACATGAAAATAAAACATAAGACCAAATGATATCTGGGATGATGAGGACACGCCCCAAGGCGAGTCTAGTTGAACCCAGAAGTAGGAGCGAATGCAATGTCGGGTTGGGAGCGTCATGAACCTATATGTTGAGATTATATAGTATAAAGTCGTTAGTGTAGTACTTTAAATATACTAAATATGTAAGATAATTAAAACATGATAGTAAAATAGTAAAATAAAATCCTTGAGTATGAGATTCGATCATAAGCGAATATAAGCTGCTCAAACTTTCAAAATTATATCATAAAGCTAGACATGTCTAAAACCATAAGTAAAATCTCATAAGGTTTATTCGTCCAAAATATCATAAGTATGACATCATGAAGCATAAATATAAACATGTATAAAATCGAAGAACAGGGAGATTCTAATATGAGCATACTCTAAGTGAGAATACTTGGAGCCCAACTTGTAACCCCTAGTCGGGAGGTGTGTCCATACGTTGCCAAGAATTTATCATGAAGGAGTTATATGCGCTCATGATCCCAATGGCATAAGGGAGACATTCTCTTGGATAGAACACTTTAGGCTAGGGGCGAGGAGACACTCTCAACTAGCATGGACCCCTCATCCTATGGTGGTCGTAGTTATGGGACTTGGGTTGTCTAGAATCCTTATCGCTCGATGTTAAATATTAATCGCGGAACATACATAATGCTCGTATCATAATCATGAGACATACTTGGTCTACATGGTCGATTTAAATCATGAAATTTATAAAATTGCTTGACATACGTGATCTAGCCATGAAAATAATGTCAAAGATTAGCCATGATACATAAGCTTGCGATTCATAGAAATTCATGCATGATCGTAATTCATCATAACATAAAATTATAGATTCATAAGATCTTTTAATTTAAAATATCATGCAATTATCATCATAAATCATGGATTGAATCATAAGAGAATAGACTTCATAGAAGATCATGAGATTTTTCATCGGTGGGTCTAACCCTGAAATTCACAACATAGTAGTTGGAGACTTGAATTCATGAAATTGAGTTGAATTAGGCATGAGGTGGAAGGAATACCCGTTCATAACTTTTTACACATACCTAGGCTTGGAAGAAATCTTTCTAGGGTTTAAGTCCCAAAGACTTTGATAAGAAGAAGAACCTTGATTTCTTGAGGACTTAGAGGATTTGATCTTCAACTTCAGATGTTAGGAATAGAATGAGGTTAGGAGGAATAAATCCTCTAATACACCCTTTTAGGAGCTCAAAACGACTTAGTTTAGGAGTTAAGTACATAGAAAGTATGAAAATACCCTTAAAAACTCGGTTGAGAATTTCACCCCAATAGACATAATGGATCACTTAACGATCCATTAGTCCTCTTTATGGGTCATCATTTTCCATACGGTACCTGAAGCATAATTTCATCTCTACAGTCACCTAATGCCTCCTCTTAATGATTTGTCACACTAATGGATCACTCCTCTAGTCATTAAGACTCTACGAATCTCATTTTCTCCAACTCTCCTCACTTAATGGATCACTTGATGACTCATTAAACGATCTGAGGTGCAATTTTATTATTTTCTTTATTTCACACTTTCGGTATGATCTTGAGGACTTTGGGGTGTTACATTATGTCCTCAAGCATGAAATTTTAGTTGATAATTGAATTGACAAATTTAGTTTATCATGATGGTTGTTCTTATATTTTTTATTTTACTATTTTTATGCTTGATGCCATTAGAATACATATTTAATCTTGTTATGAACTCGGAAGAAGAATCATCAGGATAGAATGAAGAATATAGGGAGTAAGTTCTTTTCGTACAAATTTATTTTTTACTAGGATAGAGATATACCTAAAACTTTGTTGCTTTGTTACAATATGGGAATATAGGCATTCGGATTGAGGTTACCACATCCACGCTCAATGATGTAGTTGTTATATCAATTTGAACAGATGATTAGAGGCTCGACAGAACATAATAATAATATCAACTCCGTAAATCAACAACCACATGAACTACCTTTCAAGGATTATCGATTACTAGATATAAATGTTGAATGAGGTCATAACTACGGAATTCATACAAATAGTGATCACAAATATTTACTTGTTTTATAGTCTTTACTTTTGTCTTAGTATAAAAAATAAATTAAAATACCTTTGAAACTACTTTTGCACCTAATAAAATCTACGGTAATTGAATGAACTAGAAGTTGCTAGATCACCAGACACTATAAGATCAATATTTGGACTTCACTGTCCTATACTACTTATCATCCATGTACTTGCGTGTGCATGCAGGTGCAATATTACTTCACCTTCAAGTTAATTTAATTTCTTCATCCTTTATTCAAATACTATATGTAGCTCATTAATTAAATTTGAAAGAGAGTACGAGCTTAATAAGAAGTAGGCTTGTTTGTGAACCTCATAGGGAGAAAAATCATTTCCCTAATAAGGATAGAAATATACCATTTAGTCTTGCTTAATTAATACAAAAGAAATATATGTGCACTTTATCATTGTTATTCTACGATCACTTAGAAATATGAGTGTTAGAGATAGTCGAATAGACTTAGAGAGTTATCGGCAAGATGCTCAATTAGTAATATCAATGCCACTAATAACTTAGAAAATCAATAAGTGTGATGATTAGACGACTCAATCGGATTGTTAATTATCCATAACCATGGATCTTTATCTTATATGGTTAAAACACAATTCTTCCTAGCTCATTACATTTTTATTTTTTTCCTAGTTAACTTTACCATAACAAAAAAATAAAATTATTTATTTCTCAAGTAGTTGAAATAAGAATTAAAATTAGATGATTAACCTTACATGTCTCTATAGGTATGGTATCGAGACATATCATCCTATATTACTTGTAAGATCTTGTATAATTATTATTGTGCATTGGCTGCAATAAGACCATGGCGGACTCGCAAGGTTGTCACGCCCGAGCATGGACCCAATTTGATACAGGATTTAGAACCACCAATGGCTCAAGCCTTACATGGAACATACATAGCATGAACAAGAGCATATCTAAAGAAAAATAAACCATAATATAAGAGGAAATTTGCACATGTGAAAGCATAAATCAAGACAACAAGTCTGTATTTGAATCATCTATATAACTCTCTTAAAGGCCTCTAATCATATGATGATCATTAGGGGAAAACACCCCTAACTAGATGTCAAAACCTAAAATGAGAGACTTAGACATAAAAAATATAAAACTAAAAGGGTCTCGAAATGATGAGGAGCTCAACCGGAAGGGGTGGAGGCCCAGGCGGCGGCGGGAGTGCGACTAACGTCGGGACAAAGAATGGTCATTCGAACCTATATCATGAAATGATATAGAATGGAAGTATGTTAGTTCGTACTTTGAATGTACTAACCATATAGAGTAACTAAAACATGTTATTAAATCAATAAAATAAAGATCATGAATATAAGTTAGTATAAATCATGAGGATCAATCGTAAATAGAACATGAAGGCTCAAGGTTTCAAAACAATAATATAAAGTTGAAAATGATTGAATTCATAAGTAAAAACCTTATAAAAGAATATTTTGAAATAGATCATCATAAGTCATGAAATCGTGAATCGTGAACATATATATAAACTAAGGAATAATGGGGTGCCTGCTTAGTGAGCATACCCCACGTAAGCATACATGGAGCCCGGCTCGTAACCCTAGCTACGAGGTGTGTCCATACCTTGCCAAGGGAATGGACCATAGTGTGTGGTATCACTCATGGGTGGCACATTGGGGCATGGAAGACACTCTTATGGAGAACCCCATCATGGTTATTTTGGCACATAATTAAGAGACCGGGGGTGCCTTTGGAACCCCAGGCCTGTCGGTGCTAAATACTACTTATAAAAAATATATATAGTTCTCAAATCTTAATCCACAGACATGGGTTTACATGGGATGGTTTAAATAATTAAATTTGTTATCGTAACATCCCAAAAGTTTCTTTGGCCAAACTTGAAAGTTTTACATCGGAAAATAGTAGGAAAACACACCAAACCAAACAACGAACCTCGGTATGGTTTTTAGGGTTCAATGGGTCGATTGGATGTTCTCATTGTTGATGTTCCGAGAGAACTATCGGTACCCCAAAACCCACAGAATTGTATAGATCGTGGTTTGATTGAAGCAGTCGTCATTTGGAGTCATTGAAGCTGATTTAGAGAATTTCCAAAGAAGAATGGGGAAAACAACGGGATGGACCAACGATCCATTATTTGGGACCATGACCCATTATAGGTGGTTCCGGTTCAGTTTTAAAATTTTGAGCTAAGTTTGGGCAGTTCTAGGTGTGGATGAATAGAGACGATGAATTTAAGGAAATAAGATTTTAAAGATCAATATTTTAAAGATCAATTGTTAAGTGTAAGAAGTGAATTTTATGCAAACTAAGTTCATAAGGAATCACTAACATAAAGTTGAGCTAAGCTTGTCATCTTTGGATTGAGTTTTCGTATAGATTCTTACTAGGAGTAAACTTTAAATTACCATAGCTCCCACTTTTACAAATTATTATTGGGTGATTCAACACATCAAATTGAATCTCTTGGAGTCTTCTTTCCAGCATTATCTAACCTTGCATCAATTAGAGTTCGGAGTAGAAAGTTATGAGCAATTTAATGAAATAGCACCAGGGGGTGGGCAGACACCGATTACGGTCATCCTATCAAACAACAAACCATCCTTTTGGTTATTTATGGCGTACCCGATTTTAGGCTTTAATTGATAGTTTGAGGGAATTTTGGTTAACTCCTATGCTTCTAACTCTTAATGACATCGTTCTAGGCTTCCTAAAGGTCAGATTAAACATATTAACCTATCCTAAATCCTCCCACTTTCTCCAAAGAGTCGATAGTTGGATTTTCTCTGTGAAATGGTAGGGTTCTTCTTCAAGCACTTCTAAATCGTCCTTAGGTCTTAAAGAAAAGTCAACGGATCATCAACCTTCCCAGGTATGTAAGGGTTATGAATGGAAATTCTTCACCCTCAATCCCTTTCAAGTCCAAATTCATGATTTCTACTTCTTAAGTTCTAAATTTTGAAATTCTAGGGTTTACCACAACTCAATGCAATCTTCCATGCTTTCTCTATGAGTTCAAATTCTCTCATATTTCAATTTATGATTTATGGATATTAGGGTAGATTTGACTCTCAATTTACTTACTAATTCATAATTTCAAGTTTGTAGAAGATTATGCCCTATCATGCATGTTTAGCAAGAAATTCCAAGCCTATGATCCATGATTTCAAGCATGATAAATTATCTAGTATGTATGAATGTTTATGAACCCTCAAATTATGATTTCATGATTTTGAATTATGAATTTAATTTCAAGTATGTATGATTTTATGACTTGGGCAATCCCATGCAAAGTTAAGTATGCTTATTATGAATTTAACCAAGACGAACAAGATCAATTTTTGATATGTTTTGGAGTCAAGATTCCCAATATTTAGATATAAGTTTTTTGAGAATATTGTTATATGAGAAATATGCATGTTTTGGGTGTAGTGTCTACCATCCCGGAGTAGACCCGGGGTTTCGGAGTCCCTGTCTCGAGACACGTACCATCGTAGAATAAGGGATCCTCGATATTATACCTTCTCCCAAGGAATATAGGATCCTCTCTATTAGAGAGGAACCTCTCTTGCCTCCAATGGGCACATGCGGTGTTCATCTCTGTGGGGTGTCGCCCTAAGTCACTAGTGATATCACGCCTTAATCGTTCCTTGCATTGGCAAGCCTGGGACGGGTCTGCCCACTTGAATGAGATAGTTGGGAAGCATCATGTAAGCTCTATCATAATGGTATTGATTTATGAATATTATCTCTTTATTCCTCATGTTTCGGTGCTTATGTTCATATATTATGATATTATGTTTTATAGCATATTTGATACATTGATCGACTTATGAAGGGTTTTCACGTATGATTTCAAGTATGATACATGATTTTCTATTTTTAAACCTTTGGTCATTGTGTTCAGCTTATGATGAATATCTCATGATTATGATTACTTCAAGAATATGATGTTTAAGTGCTCGACCCTATATATGTTTTTATCTTGATTTATATTTCATGTTTTTAGACTATAATTTTATTAGCACATTTTACTTAGTACATTCAAAGTACTAACCGCATACTCTATGATATATCATTTCATAATATAGATTTGGGCACCTAGACTCAGCTCACATTTAGAAATGTTTCAAACTTGATCGGCTAACGGGGTGAGTCCTCATTTTTGAGGGTAGAGTTATGTACTTCGTTTCGGTTCTTTTTAACTCATTTAGTTTCACACTTTGGGTTAGTTGGGGGGCTTGTTCAGTATCTCATCATTTAGTAGAAACTTTTAGACGTAGAGTTAGAATGTTAGATGCTGTGACTCGGTGTTTACATTATAGTTATCTTTTTATCTATAAGGATATCATATATTTCAATTAGCTTACCTTTCCAGTTTTCCTTATAAGTTATCTTGTGCTAATAATATTCCACCACGGGTTAGCTTGGAGCCATTTTTTGGTTACAGTCTGATGTCTTGATCCAAGGTGCATGCTCGGGTCGTGAAAAACTTGGTTTTGAGAATATTAGGTTTAGAGGGAGTGTTATAGGGTGTTTGAAAGTCACGTTAAGTAGAGTGCTTTTCATGGGTGTAGAGCGCGCCACACTTATGAAGAAGAGGCGTTTACAAGATATTTGACTTCCCTTGTTCAAACTCTAGTTCGTGTTATAGAGTTTAACTCTATAATGACTTCCTCCTAACTCGTGCATTCATATGCTTCAAAGCACTTAACTCCGGTAAGAGGAATAAGGAAGCTCTCAAACTATTTCTTCTAGCGGGGTTAAGAGAATCTAAGGCAGAAGAATTCGTGAACTTGAAGTAAGGAACCAGAAGAGTGGAGAAATGTGACGGGACAAATGAAACCTTCAGTAATAGCCTTTGAAGTAAATGGGAGGTCGAGATAGTGATTTTAGGCCTAGCCTTAGAAGGGTTCAATACTTAGAATGATGACCTTTAAGCTAAGGGGAGATTATAAGGTGAAGGCCAGGTCAAGTCTTGAGTTCCAAGTCTGAATGTCGAGGATTAGTCATTATGGGAGATGATCATGTGACCGGGTGTCTTCTCGTACATCAGTCAATATGACACTTTACTTATATCATATGTGAACATGTTATACCCATGTATAAGTTGCAAGTAGTCCTTACCGCGTAGTCTACTTCCAGTTCGTAAAATGAGAAGTAACCACTTCAAGTTGATTCCGGTCTTCTTCCATGATTCCATAAATCTCGGCTTCATGTCATGGCGCTCGTTATGTATGTAAACTCGTGTGTCTCTCGGCATGCTCGGCTCTATGGACCCAGTCCTTAAGATTTTCCTTAGTGGCTCATAAGATCGTGCTATATCGGTATATGCATCGGCTTAGATTTCATGAATGATTCGTGCTCACAATTTCCTTATTCTAAGCCCCTATGTGTGTTCCCCATGATGGAAATAATGGTTACAATGTGTACACATTCAAGATAACTCTTTATTCTTTGCCATAGGTGCTAGGTATTTAGAAGTTCATGACGTGCAATTACTAGCCAAGCCTAGGAGATAGGGGAATTCTTGAATAGCATTAGCTACAAGGAGCATGGGGTAATCATAGTGGTAAGAGCTTAAATGAGATAGTGATGTACGAGTAGACCACGATTATGTGTGACTAGTGGCTTCTTCACTAGAGCTTGAACTTGTGGATTTCCTTGTTTAGGGATTAATGTTCTTAGTGGACTCTAAGTTGCCAGAGTTGTGGTCGAGTTAGGCTTGAGCGTGGTTGAGGTATGCGTTGGACTCGGTTTAGTATAAATAGGGGCCGAGGTGAGGAAAATAGGCGGGAAGGTTGGGCATCAAGGGCCAGAGATATGCTTAAGGGTATCAATATTCCTAGTTGGAAGTGGGAGGAGATTAATTTAGGAATTCATTATAGGAGTCGCCTCATACACGCAAACAACATGATTCTATATATGGGAAATAGTGGGCCGAATAACCAAGTCGGCACAAGGACTATGCTAAATTTTATATTTAGGAGTTAGTTAGGTTTCATGGAGTTCCTTTGTCCATCATCTTTGATAGGTATCAGTTCCTCTCGAGTTTTTTGGAGGTCATTTGCGTGGGCCTTGTTACTCGGCTAAAGCTTGGCACCAGCTTTTCACACGTAGACCGAGAGGAATCGAGGTAAGTGGATTATTTAGACTCTTGAGGACATGTCAAGTGTGTGATTGATTTCAAGGGTAGTTGGGATGATCACTTTACCCCTCGTTGAGTTTGCGTACAACAACGACTACTATTCCGACATTCGAGATGGTTACGTTTGAGGCTTTTAATGGCGAAGCGTAGATTACCTATTGGATAGTTCGAGGAAAGTGAGGCTCTATTGACACGACGGAGTTCAGTTCATGGGGCAATAGAGAAAGTTAAGCTCGTATGGATAGGTAAGAAAGTAGCACGGAAGTAGACAAAATTTTATCCGGATGTTAGGAGGAGAGAGCATTGGTGTGAAGGATTTCCAAACTTATGAAGAGGTTTCGATTTAGATCCTTGATTTTCAAGTTTGGAAGTTGAGGAACAAGGAAGTAGCCTCATTGAATGTTTTGTGGAGAAATTTGCTTGTTGAGGGAGCTTCGGGGGAAGCAGAAAGCGAGATATGATGGCTATATACACGTCTTTTCCCTTGACTCGAGTTTCATCATGAGGTACTAGTTTCCTCCTTAGTACTCTATTCGATTTCAGGTAAATTTCATGTCTCTATGTTCTTTTCATGTCATAACATATATATATAAAATTCATGGTCGGTTCGAGTCATGTACTTTAGTCGGGTCGGTCCTCCATTGGTTTGCGGTATAGTTTGTTGGTTTGAGATTGCAATTCTTTCTCTAGTATTCCCTCTTAGTTAGCCCACATTCAAGGATGAGTGCTCCTCGGGGATTTAATGTAACACCCCAAAAAGTTCCTTAGGTCATACAGAACTACGGCATAAAATAGTGGAAAACACCACCAAGGCAAACAATGAACCTTAGTATAGTTCGTTGTAGAGTCCAAATAGGTCATTGGATGTGTTCGTTCTTTTGATATTCAAAAGTATGAAATTTTCCCCGAGAACCCGCGAGGGGATTATGGGTAGTGGTTTGATTGAGCGGTCTAATAGTTTAGGATTGTTGAACTAGATTTAGAGAATTTTGAAGAGGAAGAATGGGAAAACAACGAACGGACCAATTCCATTATTTGGGAAAATGGCCCATTATATGGGTCATTGGTTACACTTGATTGGTTTAAAATTTGACTATGTTTGGAACCATTCTAGATATGTGGATAGACCCAAACCCAATGAATTAATAGAAACAAGGTGTTAAAGATCAATCTTAAGTGTGAGAAATTGCAATGGTGAACTATGTTTGGAACCATTCTAGATATGTGGATAGACCCAAACCCAATGAATTAATAGAAACAAGGTGTTAAGATCAATTCTGAAGTGTAAGAAGTGCAATGGGTGAAAATTAAGGTCATAAGGAACATCTAGAATAAAGTTGAGTTGAGAGCCTTCTTTCCGATTGAGTTTTCGTATAAGTTCTTACTAGGGTCAACTTCAAATGACCATAGCTCCAATTTTTACAAATTATTTTTGGGTGATTCAACACATCAAATTGAATCCCTTGGAGTCTTCTTTCCAACCCATCTGGCCTTGCATCAATCAAAGTTCAGATCGAAAAGTTATGAGAAGTTTAATGAAACAACAATAGACATTGGACGAACCTCAGTACGGGTCATCCTATCAAATAACGGCCCCGTCCTTTAGGTCGTTGTAGCTGCCAGTTTCAGGCTTTAATTTAGTAATTTGGGGGCATTTTGGTAAAATTATATGCTTGTAACTCCTAAATAACATCATTTTGAATTTCCTAAAGGTCTGATTAAGGGATTAACCTAGCCTAAATCCTCACCCTCTCCAAAAGATCAATAGTCGGATTTTTTTCTCAAGAAAAGAGTTAGGGTTCTTCTTCAAGCTCTTCCAAATCTTCCTTAGGTCTTCAAGACAAGTCAAAGGATCATCAACCCAGGAATGTAGGGTTATGAATGGGGAAATTCTTCCACCCTCATGCCCCTTTCATGTCCAAATTCATGATTTCTACTTCTCAAGTTCTAAATTGTGAAATTCTAGTGTTTAACCCAATTCAATGAAATCTTCCATGCCATCTCTATGGGTTCAATTCTCTCACATTTCAATTGATGACTTATGGCTATTAGGGAATATTTGACTCTGAATTTACTTACTAATTCATGATTTCAAGTTTATGAAGGTTATCCTCTATCATGAA
This sequence comes from Datura stramonium, assembly GCA_018107945.1. Lineage (NCBI taxonomy): Eukaryota > Viridiplantae > Streptophyta > Magnoliopsida > Solanales > Solanaceae > Datura > Datura stramonium. Next base: position 66,185 of record JACEIK010003140.1, read on the forward strand.
TGTTTTATGAAAATTCAAGTCAATGATCCATGATTTCAAGCATGATGAGTTATCTCGTATGCATGAATGTTTATGAACTCTCAATTTATGATTTCATGATTTTGAATTATGAAGTTAATTTCAAGTATATGATTTTATGACTTGGGCAAGCCCATGCGAAGTTAAGTATGCTTATTATGAATTTAGCCAAGGCTAACAAGATTAGTTTTTGATATATTTTGGAGTCAAGACTCCCTATATTCAAATTTAAGTTATGTATTGGGAATATGATTATATTAGAAATATGCATATTTTGGGAGTAGTGTCTAGCACCAAGTAGGCCAGGGGTTCCAAGGTCTCTAGTCTTAGAACACGTGCCACTGTAGGATAAGAGATCCTCGATATTAGAGAATGGTTCCCTTAGCCCGAGGAATATTGGATCCTTTCTATTGGAGAGTGCCTCCGTTGTCTCAATAGGCATATGTAGGGGTCATCGGTATTGGAGATTGTTGCCCTGAGTCATGAGTGATCTCATGCCCTAATCGTTCCTTTCATTGGCAAGCTTAGGACAGCTCTGCCCACTTGAGTGAGATAGTTGGGGAATCATGTAAGCTCTATCATGATGGTGTCAGTTATGATGAGTCTCCCATTGTTCCTCATGTTTTCAGTTGCTTATGTTCATATATTATGATATTATGTTTTATAGAATATTTGACCCACTGATCATCTTATGAGTTTTCACATATGATTTCAAGTATGGTACATTACATGATTTTCTATTTCTAAATCTTGGGTCAATATGTTCAGCTTATGATGAATTTCTCATGATTATGATTACTTCAAGAATATGATGTTCAACATATTGTCCCTACTGTCATGTTCTATCTTGATTTATGTTCATGTTTTCAGACTATCATTTTACTAGCATGTTTTACTCATCTTACATACTCAGTACATTAAAAGTACTGACCACATACTCTATTCTATAAAATTTCATGATATAGATCTAGTTATTCAACTCAGCTCGTAGTTAGAAACGTTCTGTACTTGATCAGCTAGCAGGGGTGAGTCCTCATCTTTCGAGGACTAGAGTTATCTACTTCATTTCAGTTATTTTACCTTGTTTTAGTTTCAAACTTTGGAGTTAACTGGGGGCTTGTCCCAACAGCTCATCAGTTAGTAGAGGCTTTTAGAAATAGAGTTAGCATGTTCCTCTTTGTGACTCAGTGTTTACATTATCATATTATCTTGTTATCCATAAGGGAATATCTTATATTTCAATTATCTTCCACTCGCTTCCTTATAAATTATATTTGCTAGTAATATGCCACACTACGTGTTATTGGAGACATTTGTTGTTCTAGGTCTCGTGTATCTATCCAGGGTCCATGCTCGAATCGTGACAGTGATATCTTAACTTACACGGACTAGCCATAAAAATAGTGCCGAAGATTGGCCATGATATATACACTTGAAAATTTCATGAAAATCATGCGAAATTGAGTAATGAATTATAACTTGTAAATCTTGGGTTCATGAGAGATTCTAGTGGAAAGTGATGTGATCATAATCATAAAACATGGGATTGAATCTTAATAGACTGGAATTCATAAAAGATCCTAAGATATTTCATGAGAATCGGGTTTAACCATAGAATTTCATCAAAAACATGACTGAGACTTAAATTCACTGGTAGATGGAATCACCCATTCATGACTTACATACCTTATTCTTTGGCCTCAAACTATCAACGCGAAGCCAAAATCCTCTTAGAACATCAATTTATATGAAATTCTATGATAGAACTACAATCAATTGCTTAACTGTCACGAACCGAACATAGGCTCGGATTGAGACACGGATAGAAACCCCGAAAGACCTGTCCACCCATGGAATAATCATAGCATAACCTTGCAAGACAACAACTAACAAAATCATAACTACAGGTCTAAGCAGAAGCTAACTGAAAGAGTCTAACCATAATCCATAATAAAATAATCAAATAAAACTCTGATATAAAAGCTGAATCTATTTATACAAGTCTGGAAGCCTCTACTACACTGACGAGTTGCTGGGACAAGCCCCCGCTAACTCCTAAAGTCCAAAAACTGAAATAGGAAAACATAGATCTCGTCCTCGAGAGATAAGGACTCGCCACAATAAGCTGAGATAAAAATGGAGTGTATCTAACCGCATGGCTAAGTTTGGAAACCTAAATCTATATCATGAAATGATATAGCACATAAAGTATGTGGTCAGTACATGAAATGTACTGAGTATGCGGGAAGCCTAAAGAAACTAAAACATGCAAGTATACAGGAAGGAAGTAACTGAGTACATTACTGAACATATAATTGACTAAAATACTATAACCCTATCTAAGATACATATATATTGACATGAAGCTTTTATTTGAAAACATTTACTGAAGTATAATCAACCTGATGCATAAGGGTCATGTATTGTACGCATACTGATAACTGAAGTTGTATCTTATACCATACACTGTACTGACTAATTGCTGATAAATGAGACTGGATTCTGTTAAGACTGATTTAAACTGAAGTCTAATACTATACGGAGCTGAGCTGAACTAATATCATAGACTACGAGAGACATTCTCTGCTATTAAGAGTCTCTAACTGGATAAGGGATATTGAGACTCCCTAACTGAAATAAGGGAAACATTCTTAGCTAATGAGAATCCCTAACTGGCTAAGGGAAACAATCTCGACTAATGAGAATCCCTGACTAAGTTAAGGGAGCCATTCTCTACTATTGAGAATCCCAGAATGACTAAGGGAGACATTCTCTGCTATTGAGAATCCCTAATTGAACTAGGGAAAACATTCTTGTCTACTGAGAATCCCGATAAAACTTTTGCATAAAGGTACCAATCTGACAATCATTCATATAGTTTAAGCTACTTCAGCTAATCAAATACTTGAGTTTTCGACTATTTACATTAAATTGAATTCTTTTGAAGTCTGATCAATGCTACTTTCTACTATCAACAAGCCCAAGTGTTTGAAAGATCATTATCATGTTTTTCCCTCAAAGTTAATAACATTTAAATCCCGAATTCATAGTATCAGTCATATATTCTAGATTCATTTAAGATCCATAGGTCTAAGTCATACTTTAACATATACCCAAAATCATAGTGAAGGCATATAAATATTTCATACCCACCAAAGCCCATATGTTCTAATCATGCTTTAACACATAACCAAGATAATATATTCTAAATTCATGGAAGCCCATATGTTTGGAACATGCTTTAAACATATATACAATGAATTCATGGTTGGAGAATGTGAGTATTTAATAAAGCCATGTTTCGAAACTTACCCTAAATCATGGTGAAATTTCCATAATCATGCTATTCACATATCATGTGCATAATTCGAGAACTTGAAAGAAATTTCATAAGCATACACAACTATTATTCATGATAGGTCTTCAAATCCGTAGAAGATATATGAGGATTTATGCATAAATTGAATCCCCAGAACAT
>JACEIK010003140.1:93745-104562 GCA_018107945.1 Datura stramonium
ATGTGACCATGGTCTCAACAGGTATCTTGATGAAGTCTGAGTAATCAAGATACCTCTGTTGTGCCATGACGTTAAATCAGGTGCTACTTGGGAGGCAACCCAAGATAATTCTTTTTTCGCTTTTATGTGTTTTTTTAAGTGTGCAGGTGATAAGTCATGATTTTCAACAAAAATTGAGCTTAAACACAGAGGACGAGGAGTAGTGGCCTAGGGAGTTCTTTTTTCACTCTATTACTTTATGCTTATTTGTTTTAACACTAGGGACAGTGTAACCAATTAAGTGTAGGTGGGAGAAGTGAACTCCATATTACCATGCATGCCTTAATTGCTAAATTTGCACATGGTAGACCTAGTTTTTTTTTGGGATTTATAATTTATCATGCGTGATTGTAAGTTTGTAGTATATTTTTTAGTTTAATTTTATTTTGGGTTCCTCCGATTTTTGTTTTTGGTACTTTTCTGGTGGATAGTCCCTTAGAACCAACTAGAGAGTCTAGATTTTTTTTTAAAATTTTTTAGTCATTGAGTCATGACTTTGCCCAATGATGGATGGATGATGACCGTCTTAAGGGTAAATTAGTTATTTGGAAGAACAAGAACTTGGATCCTACAAATGACATGTGCTTCACTTTAGGTATCATTTATACTTTATTCAATTCACTCAAAAATGCATGAGAAAGGTAGAAACACTTAGTCTTTTGGGAACTTGACTCTTCGGATTGAAAAAAAAAGGACTTAACTATGTTATGCATGCAATATGAATATATGTGTCTATGTGATCTTGATTTCCATTGTTAAACCATCTTGTGCCAATATGTGAGGAATTATTTTTGATATACTCCATGCTTGTAAATTGATGTCTAGAACATTCCCGGTGTGTGTGCAAAGTGAAATATGAATGATGGATTGAGGAAGTGAAATAGGCGTTTCTTTGAGAGCCCTATTTTTATACTATTTTACCTACCTTGATTGTAATTATCCTAGTTAGCCATGTTGAGCCTTAGCCTATTCTTTTGATATCCATATTATAAGCTTGAATCCCTTTTTGTTGTATTGACCTATATTAGATCCAAATGACTCCTAGAGTACTTTAATGAATTTTTTTTGTATGAAAGGAGTATAATTGGAGAAGTGAAGGGAAAAGCTAAAGAGTGTGGTGAATTAGAAGAAAAGAAAGAGGTGAAATTTTTCTAAACAAGGAGGGTGATTGTTAGTGTGAAAACAAAAAAAAGAAAGAGCGTTGAAAAACTGAAGATGAAAAAATGTGTGAATGAGCTCAATGATTAAAAGAAAAAAATTTCACTAGTCACCTAAGTTGAAAAATTGAAAAATAAAAGGAGGTATAAGGAGAAAATTTGGAAATTGAAGAATGAGTTAAAAATCAAAGTGTTGTGAAGTATTAAAGTGTTTAGGGAGCTTAGTCACTATCTTGGCCAAATAGTTCCTACCCATCCCTCAGCCTACATTACAACTAAATTAAAGTCACTAATTGATCCTTGATTCATAATTCTATATTAGGGGAGTATTACAATAAGGTCAAGCCTATGGGTTGTCGTTTGCATGTATTTTGAGTTCTTTGGGAGAGTGAGCAGAAATTATTTTATTTATGCCCAAATTTATATTGACCTATATCTTGTGTGTGAAAGGGAATCTCTCCAAATTGTGAGGGGCACAATGGTAAAACTTTGATAAATCTTGATTGATAAATTACATATGATTCATGTTGGCCCAAAATATGTCTTGATGAGTTAATTTTCAAAAGCTAAGTGATTTCAAACTTTGACATTCTAATGTTGATCCTATATGTATGCGAGTGAATTATTTGAGATTCATTGATTTATCTCATGATCCTAAGTGCAAGTAGACCTGTTCGTAGGATGAATTTTGTGCTTAAATGTGAGAAAGGAAGTAGTAGACTGTTCGAGGACGAACAATAGTTTAAGTGTGGGATGTTGATGAAGGGTGTATTTACGCACTTCAATGACATATTTTTACCCTTACTTTTCTATGTTTTGAGAACAAATTATGAGTGTTTGCATGAGATTATGTTATATATTTGTAAAAATGGCTAACACATGCGATAGATGTTTTCAGAGCTAAAAGTGATGGATTTGGGTGTGTTTGAGACATTTGGATTGAAGTTGAAGATGAAGGAATGCACTAAGCAAGATTAGACAAACAAAAAAATAAATATAGTGCACTGCAACTATTGCGCGACCAGATGCGCGAGGCATTGGACTTGCTCCGTTACTAGATGCGCGACGCGGCCTTGTGTTGTACGATTCCATATGCGAGGCGCCGATCTTCCTGCACGACACGACGTAGAAGCTGCACGAGGCGCAACCTTTCCTGTGCTACAGCAGGCGCGAGGCGCCCTTCCATCTGTGCGGTGCAGCCCGCGACACACCAAGGGGTTTCCAACGACCAAAATTCAACTCCTACTTCAACTAGGAAAAGAAACTTTCAATCCCAAATCAAATCCTCAAAGGAACAATAAAAGCATAAATCTACTACTATAAATATGCTTTTATTTTCATGTAATAGCGATGTTGTTTTTAAGTCTTCAAGGAAGATTTTTATAGAAGTTTTTAGAAAAGAGTTAGAGGAGACAATTTACAATTTAGTTTTGAGAGTTAATTTTACTTTGAGATACAATTGTAAAGTTGTTCTTCCGAATTTTGCATTAATCAAGTGAAGGTTCTTCCGGTCATTGTTGTAAGTATTAATTTTAGTAATTATATATGAACTGCTATAAATTTACTTATGAACATGATAGACTAAAACTACCACGAACTTGGGTTGTGGGAACCATGGTGAATTAACAAACTAGGGTTTGCACGACGTGATTCTAAACCAATAATAAATACTTGTATTGTATTCTCTTCATGCTTAAACGTTTCTTAATGGTGCGTAACATTAGGACATGCCCGAATTCTTTATTTTCTTAGGTCTAAGAGGTAGAGATTAGGAAACGAGAATTACAATGGAGCCTTGATCTTGATGATTATTGTATTAACTTGAGCTGTGGTCGCAGGAAATCTGGAACTTAGTGATAATATATAGTTTGAAACCGCTCATGAGACTTGGTTGAGTGATTGAGTATAGTCATTCAATAGGGACTGATCGGTCATTTGAATGAACCTAAGTTATCAGTTCTACGAGTAAAGTATTGTGATAGATCACTAGTGTAAAACCCGAAGTAGTTAAGGAACCATGGGGAACACTTACCCTAGTTAATTGCATTAATTTGGAAACAACCATCAATTTATCAACATTGTTACTTATTAATTTTACAAATCCCCCCTCTTAGGAAATAATTGACTAAAAAGCTTAAGCACGTTCTTCTATATCCTTCCATATTCCCTTTGGGATCGACCCCAACCTCAGTTGGGTTCTTTATTGACAACATCCGATTCACACTTTTGTAGGAGGTGTGGTTTGAGCGTTATCAGTCATGAAAAACTTGGTATCAGAGCATCATGTTTAGAGTGTCCTAGGATATCTGAAAGCCACGTCAAGTAGAGTCCTTTTCATAGATGTGAAGTGCCCACACTTATAAGAAGGAGGCTACAAGGCGTATTTAGGAAACTTTTATTCATTTCATAAATCTTATCGTGCGTGGAGTTTTAGACTCTAATACATCCTCCTAACTCGTTCCCTACCCTTTTTAATGATAATGATGCCTCCAAAAAGAGGAAATGGAAGGAGGACCAGTAATGCTAACTGGCCAACCCTACTAGCTCTCGCAGCTCCTTAGGACGATCAAGTGTCTCACTCAAAATTTTGGGCCGCCATTCAGATGCTAGCACAGACGATGACTAATCAGGTCAACCAATAGGTTGTGGTGCCAGTGAACACAAATGGGTCTGCAGCTACAGCCAGGGTCAGGGATTTCATGCGGATGATCCTACAACTTTTCACAGGTATAGGGTAGAAGAGGACCTGCAGGAGTTCGTGGATGAGATTCAAAAGATTACCCAAATCATGGGTGCTACCTCTACTGAGAGTGCCAATCTGGCTACTTACCTGCTTAAAGGGGTGGCTAAGATTTGGTACAACAGTGAAAGGAGGGAAGACATAATGGAGAAGGTCTGGTAGAATGGGACGAATTCATTACAGCGTTTATGAATAGGTTCTTTCCCCAGGAATTGAGGGAAGCCAAGGCTTCCGAGTTCATGAACTTGAGACAGAACAAAATGACAGTAGAGGAGTACGCACTGAAGTTCACTCAGCTATCGCGATATGCTCCAGAAATGGTTGCTGAGCCGATTGCTCGCATGCTCAAGTTTGTTAATGGAGTCCCGGATTTGGTACTTAAGGAATGTAGGACCACCATTCTCATCAAAGATATATACCTCTCTAGTCTAATCATTAATGCCCAACAGATAGAGGCAAAAAAGTTGAAGGATATAGAGAGGGAGAACAAACGAGACATAACCGGTTAGTTTGAGTACACCCACCAGAGGTCAGACGGTGGTAATTGGACCCAACATCAACAGAGGCTCCAACACCTTTCACAGCTGGTGCTCCATCTTCTAGGCCCTACAAAGATAGGAGGGGTGGGACATCAGGCTTCGGTCCCAAAGCCATGTCTCCAACAGCCACACCTTTCTAGCATGTCCTAAGTGCGGTAAGAATCACCCTGGGGAGTACCATCTGGGAAAAGAGGGTTGTTTTGGTTGTGTCTATCTGGGTCACAAGTTGAGAGAGTTTCTATTAGCTGGATGGGGAAAGGCCTAGTCTTCTATATCTGCAGCCCCGACAGGTCTCCTAGCTCAATAGGGCAATGCTTTAGGTATAGGTGGTGGTCAGCGCCAGAATTGTTTCTACGCTCTATCTTTCAGGCAGGAACAGGATAACTCACCGGATGTGGTTATGGGTATGTTGCGTCTTTTCCGCATTGATGTATATGCTTTACTAGATCCAGGAGCCACACTTTCCTTTCTGACTCCTTATATTGTAGTCCAGCTTTATATTAGTATAGAAACTCTCTCTGAACCATTTTTAGTCTCTACCCCGATTGTTGAGTCAATTAGATCTAGTCAGGTATATAGAAATTTTCCCATTTCAGTGTTAAGTAAAGTCACTTCAGTCAATCTGGTAGATCCAGACATGGTCGACTTCGACCTTATCCTTGGTATGGACTGGTTGCATTCTTTTTATGCTTCAGTTGACTGCAGGACCACGATTGTCAAGTTTCAATTTCAAAATGAATCTATCTTAGAGTGGATGGGTAGTACTTCAGTGTCTAAGGGTCATTTCATTCCATACCTAAGGCCAGGAAAATGATTGACAAAAGGTAGATTTATCACTTGGTTAGGGTCAAAGGTTCCAGCTCCGAGACCCCGGCACTTTAGTCAATCCCAGTGGTGAATGAGTTTCCTGATGTATTTCTTGAAGACCTCCCTGGAGTATAGATCTTCTTCTAGATACCCAGCCCATCTCTATTCCTCCCTACAGAATGGCTTTAGCTGAGCTTAAGGAATTGAAAAAAAATTGAAAGACCTTCTATATAAGGGCTTCATCAGGCCCAATATCTCTCCGTGGGATGCCCTAGTCCTATTCGTGCAAAAAAAAGCTGGTACCCTCAGAATGTGCATCTACTACCGTCGATTGAACAAAGTCACAGTCAAGAACAGATATCCTCTACCCAGGATTGATGACTTTTTTGATCATATTCAGGGAGCTAGTTGTTTCTCCAAGATAGATCTCAAATCAGGATACCACTAGCTCAGGGTTAGAGATTGTGACATTCCTAAAAGAGCCTTCAAAACTCGGTATGGTCACTATGAATTCATAGTTATGTCTTTTGGACTAACAAATGCTCCTGCATCCTTTATGGATCTGATGAACAGGGTATTCAAGTTGTACATGGACATGTTCTTCATTGTCTTTATAGATGACATTCTGGTTTACTCCAGAATAGAGGAGGAGCATGTGAACCATATGAGAATAGCTCTACAAACTCTTAAGGTCCTCCAGTTATTCTCCAAATTCAGCAATTGTGGATTCTGGCTAAAATCAGTTGCCTTCCTCAGTCATATGGTCTCTAGAGAGGGTATTCAGGTGGATCCTTAGAAGATAGCTGCAGTTAAGGAATGACCAAAACCCACCTCTCCGACAAACATCAGGAGTTTCTTGGGTTTAGCTAGCCTATAGATGGTTTGTTGAAGGGTTGTCCTCCATTGCCTCCCCTTTGACTAAACTAACTGAGAAAGAGGTGAAGTTTTAGTGGTATGATGAATGTGATAACAATTTTAAGGAGTTGAAGACTCGACTCACTACTGCTCCAGTATTAACCTTACCAGAAGTTTTAGACGGGTTCGTGATCTACTATGCTACCTCAAGAGTTAGCCTTGGTTGCGTTCTGATGCAACATGGAAAAGTCATAGCTTACGCCTCTAGATAGCTTAAGGTTCATGAGAAGAATTATTCGACTCATGATATTGATTTGGAAGTGGTAGTGTTTGCCTTGAAGATTTGGATGATTATCTCTATGAGGTTCATGTAGACGTTTTCACTAATCAAAAGAGTCCTTAGTGTGTGTTTTGTCAGAAGGATTTGAATCTTCATCAAATAAGATGGCTAGAGTTATTGAAATATTATGACATGAGTGTGTTGTATCACCTAGACAATGCCAATGTAGTGGATGACGCCCTCAACAAGATGTCTATAGGAAGTGTTGCTCATATCGAAGAAGGTAAAAAGAAGATGGAAATGGACATCCACAGGTTGGCTCGGATAGGAGTACAGTTAGTTGATTCAGCTGATGGTGGAGTGGTAATCTAGAGTGGGTCAGAATCCTCACTGATGGTAGAGGTTAAGTCAAAACAGGATGAAGACTCCATCCTATTCAAGTTAAAGGAGATAGTTCTAAGAAAATAAGTGGAAGTATTCTCCAAAGGGGGAGATGGTGTGCTCCGTTACCAGGGTAGATTATCTGTTCCAAAGGTTGACGGTTTGAGGCAGCAGATACTAATGGAAGCTCACAGCTCCAAGAAATCTATCCACCCAGGTTCCACAAAGATGTACCATGATTTATGAAAAGTCTAATGGTGGAATGGCATGAAGAATGACATTGTAGAATTTGTGGCTAAGTGTCCAAACTGCCAATAGGTAAAAGTTGATCATCAGAGACATGAGAGTATGACTCAGGATATCAGTACTCCTACTTGGAAGTGGGAAGAAGTGAATATGGACTTCATCATAGGTTTACCTTGCACTCGTCGACAGCATGACTCAATTTGGGTGGTCATGGACCGGATGACTAAGTCAACACATATCCTGCCAGTTGCTGGTCATGGACCGGACGACTAAGTCAACACATTTTCTGTCAGTTAAGACCATAGATTCAATAGAGGACTATTGTAGGCTATACATCCGGGAGTTAGTCAGACTGCATGGAGTTCCCTTATCTATTATCACAGATAAGGGTACTCAGTTCACCTTGCACTTTTGGAAGTCACTCCATAAAGGACTTGGTACTCAGGTTAAGCTCAACATAACTTTCCACCCACATACAGATGGTCAGTCCAAGCAGACTATTTAGACTTTGGAAGATATGTTGAGGACATGTGTGATTAACTTCAAGGGAAGTTGGGATGATCACCTACCTCTCATCGAGTTTGCATACAATAACAACTACCACTCCAGTATTCAGATGGCCCTGTTCGAGTCATTATATGGTAGGAGGTGCATATCTCCTATAGGGTGGTTTGAGGTTGGTGAAGCTACCTTGATAAGTCCGGATTTAGTACATGAGGCCATGCAGAAGGTGAAAATAATCAGAGAACGGCTAAGAACAACTCAAAGCTGACATAAATCATATGCAGATGTGAGGAGAAGGGAGTTGGAGTTTTCTATGGATAATTGGGTATACCTTAAAATATCACCTATTTTAAGGGGGTGATGAGATTTAGGAAGAAAGGAAAGCTCAATCCCAGGTATATTAGCCCTTATAGAATCATGAGACGCATTTGCAATGTGGCTTACGAACTGGAGTTTCCTGAGGAGTTAGCATTGGTGCACCCAATCTTCCATGCGTCCATGTTAAAGAAATGCATTGGTGACCCGACATCAATAGTGCCTCTAGAAAGTGCTGGTGTAAAGGACAACCTCTCTTATGAAGAAGATCCAATTCAGATCCTAGACCTTTAGGTTCGTAGGCTGAGAAACAAGGAGACCTCTTTAATAAAGGTTTTATGGAGGAACTAGCTAGTTGAGGGAGATACATGGGAAGAGGAAGCAGAAGCAGACATGATGGCTAAATACCCTCACTTATTCTCTTCCAACTCAGGTTCAACATCAGGTACTAAAATTTATCCTTAATACTCTATTTAGTTCTATATTCATCAGCTTTTTTCATGTTTGAAATGTGCACCCTAGTTGCATAAGCCTAGTTAGTATGTTCACCTCATTTGGGAGTTAGTCAATCCTTCAGTAGTCAATTTATAGCTTTCAGTGTGTAATTTTAGCTCTTTTCCCCTAGTCTTTCAATTTATTTAGCCTTCATTCGAGGACGAATGTTCCTAAGGGGGAGATATTGTAGCACCCTAGAAATTTCTGAGACTAGCCTCTAGATTTAAAACTTGATCATGTAGAAAACTGGGAAGAAAACCTCAGTACGAGTCATAATACGACTCATACGATCATCGTATGAGCCGTACCTAGACTCGTAACAGGAGAGTTAGAGAAAAATAGTAAGTGTGATGGGAGGAATCACTAGTGCATGTTACGACTTGTACCAAGACGGTATAGATCGTACTGACCAGTCGTGAACAGGTTCAGAGAAATGGTCAGGAAAAATTATAGGTAACCATGAGTCATGGCATGACTCGTGGTAGGCTGGTATGGAGTGTACACTAAGTCATGAGTTGAATCAGATAAGTGTTCAGGAGGAAATCACAGACTAAGGTACGACTCGTAGAATTCTTGTACGGATCACAGGCTTTCATGGAAAATATTATAGAAATGGTATGGAACAGGGTCCCTAACCACGAGTGAAGGTACAGGCCATAGGATCTTTGTACAACTCATAGGTGGAGTCGTACCACTTGACGAGCAGAAATTTTAATAACAGTTTTAGGGGCATTTTTGTAAAACCCTATTATTTTAATGCCTAACCTACGTCGGGGTGCATTTTGGAGGGAATTTAGGGAGTTGATCAAACATATCTCTCATTCTCCCCTCAACTCTCAAAGGCAGTACATAAGAACTCAGACAGTAAGTGCAAGGCAAGGACATGGGTTACATATTTTCTTCTCAAATTTCTCAAGGATTTTCTCAGAGATTCGACACTACAGGTATGTGGTGTTTCAACAAGGAAATTTGTTTTACCCTATAGCTAATAAATTCCTTTGTTGTGATAATTCTTGAGTTTTTCCTAGATTATTACTAGTTGTAATTCATACTTGGTATCTCATTTCATACAATATGTATTTTAGCCTTAATCATTAGATGTGCTTTGAATGGGACATGTATAATTGAGAATTCAAACATGGATTTTCACGCCCCGAGTCTACACCCCGGATGGGACAAGGTACTTGGATTCACAAGTAACCCTAAGTCAACCCTTGGTCTATCATATATTGGTACTTTGAGTAACATATAAATAAAATGAAAGCTTTAAAGTAAAAGTATAAGGCATTCATGAAAATGTTGATTGAATCATAAAGTTTAAAATATCTGAACAAACTACAAGATTAAGTATGTGTCTGAAAGCCACTACAATTGATGAGTTGCTGGGACAAGCCCCCTGCTAACTCCAGGTTTATAAAGAATAAAAATGGAACTGAAATAAATGATCTTCGTCCTCGAAAAAGGAGGACTCACCAATAGTGCAGCTAGAGTCTTCTGAGAGTGAGCGGCTAGTGCGGTTGAGACTGAGATCCTACAGCTGTATCATAAAATAATACAACATAAAAGGAATGCATCAGTACTTTGAATGTACTGAGTAAGTGAGAGAAACCATACACAAGGAAAGATGTAACTGAACTGGAAAGACATGTAATGACCAACTGAACTGCTATACTGAATAACTGAAATACTGGGATGGTCTAAATGACCCTGTCTGATGGTCAAGGACATGCCCTAAAAACTGAGATACGGAACTGAACTGATCTGTACTGGTTAATCTGAGACTAAACTAAGCTGACTAGTGGGAGAGTCTATAACCGACATATAACCACGTGAGCTAGACGAGAAGTCTGATGTATATACCCCATCAGTAGGATGCAAAATACCTTTCCAGGGTATAAAGGCATTAAGTGGGTGATCACGAATCTGGGTCCTTGAGGCCAATAAAACTGTAACCTACAGTGGCAATGTAGTTCTAGGAACCTGGGTACGTTGGAACCCAGTCTGCTCAGTACTAAGTCCTACTCCCACTGGATAGTCCTAGACTGAATACTAAGATAATAACTCGAAATTGGGGCCCAAGACTAGTCAGGAATACCTATCTGGAAGCACCCTGAGAGTCTTATCGGACAAGATTTGGTTTCTAAGACTGGTCAGAGCTGCTTTTCTGGAAGCATCTTAACCGTCTATAGAACAAACTGTAATCTAAAGCTTAGGTCCTAAGGCTAGTCAGAGCTTTTTATCTGAAAGCATCATGAAAGACAAAAGAATCACTAAAATTGATACTGAGACTATTTCTGATAATAGGGAGGCACAACTGACACCTCGGGAATTTTCGTAGTCAAACTGATCAACTGACATTTTTGACTAACACCGGATATTCTAACATTTTGACTGAAACTGAACTAACAATAGTCTAACTGACTTTCAATACAACTAATAACATGGGAACACTATTGCAA
>JACEIK010003140.1:110368-127491 GCA_018107945.1 Datura stramonium
TTAATCCATAGGCAATAATTCTTGACTAGCAACCAGAGGAAAGATTAATCAAATTGTATCGATAATTTATTTCTCTACATGTTCGTTTTAGCCTCAACATTCTCATACTTATAGTTCAAACTCAAATTGTATATTCATTTTAGACTTAGTATAAATTAGGAAACAAAATATTAAAATCTTCTTCACACTGTTGTCTGCATTTTTAAAGTTAAAGTTTACTGACACTTGATTAGATTGATACCTTAGTCCAGTCCCTGTGGGATCGATACTTGGTTTACTTGAGCCATTTCACTACTTGTTCGACCACGTGCACTTGCGTGTAGTCATCTAGACGGACAAACAGTGACCACGTCAGGTGAGCTCTCCTGATCCTGACAAGAAGATAATGTATGAAAAGGACTCTACTCGATGTTTCTTTCAGAAATACGAGGATACTCTAATCCTAGTGCTCTGATACCAAGTATGTCACGCCCCGAGTTTACACCCCAGACGGGACACAGTACTTGGAGTCACAAGTAAGCCAAAATCAACCCCTAGTCTATCATACACTAGTACTTTGAGTAACATATAAATACAACGGAAGATTTAAAGTAAAAGTATAAGGCATTCATGAAAATGGAGACTGAATCATAAAGTTTAAAACATCTGAACAAAACTACAAGTCTTAAAACCAATTCTATATCTAAAAGCCACTACAAATGATGAGATGCTGGCCCAAGCTCCCAGCTAACTCCAAGTCTATAAAGAATAAAAATAGAACTGAAATAAATGAACTTCATCCTCAAAAGATGAGGACTCACCAAGAGTGCAGCAAGAGTCTTCTGAGAGTGAAGAGCTAGTGAGGTTGAGATTGTGATCCTGCAGCTGTATCATAAAATGATACAACATAAAAGGTATGTCTTGGTACTTTTAATGTACTGAGTAAGTGAGAGAAACCATACACAAGAAAAGAAGTAGCTGAATTGGAAAGAAATGTAATGACCAACTGAACTGTTGTACTAAATAACGGAAATACTGAGATGGTTTAAGTAACCCTGTCTGATGGTCAAGGACATGCCCTAAAAACTGAGATACTGACCTGAACTGATCTATACTGGCTAATCTGAGACTAAACTGAGCTGACTAGTGGGAGAGTCTATAACCGACATACAACCACGTGAGCTAGATGTGGAGTCCGATGTATACACCTCATCGGTAGGACCCAATATACCTTTCCAGGGTATAAAGGCATGAACTGGGTGATCACGAATCTGGGGCCATGAGGCCAATAAAACTGTAACCTATGGTGGCAATGTAGTTTTGGGAACTTGAGTGCGCTAGAACCTCGGTCCGCTCGGTGCTAAGTCCTACTCCCACTGGATAGTACTAGACTGAACACTAAGCTGATAGCTCAAAACTGGGGCCCAAGAATAGTCAGGAATACCTATCTAGATGCACCCTGAGAGTCATATCGAATCAGATTCTGCAACTGAGTTCTAAGACTGGTCAGAGCTGCTTCTATGGAAGCGTCGTAACCGTCTAAAGAACTAACTATAATATGAAGGTGGGGTCCTAAGGATGGTTAGAACTTCTTATCTGAAAGTGTCATGACTTCCTAAATAACCATTAAAACTGATATTCATAATATTTCTGATAAAAGGGAGGCATTACTAACACCTCAGAAATTTCTATAGTCAAACTAATCAGCTGACATTTCTGACTAACACTGGATAATCTAACATTTTAACTGAAACTGAACTGACCATAGTCTAGCTAATTTTCAATACAACTAACAACATGGGAGTCCCCAACACTGATAGAATCAACCATAATTTTGATATTTAGACACCATTGCAAGATTCTAGTATTTCTTTATTCAATACTAGGGCTAGATTTCGCGTTACAGGAACAACAACAACATAGTCACAAACTATTGGAAAGACATCAACATTTAACATAAATGATATTCCATATGATTTAAACGAGGTTTGACAGATAATTTCATCATATTCAAAAGTCTCAGGGCTAGAACTGATTGAGAAATTAAAGAAGAATTTTGGGGATACAAGGGAAGAACTATTCCCTTGTTGAATTCCCACATACCTGGCTATGAATTTTTGGAGAAAATCCCTGAGAAAATTCTGAGAAGACAACGCTTGCCCTAGCTTCTGCTCTGAACTTCTTGTCTGTTCTATGCTTAGGCTTGAGGGAAAGAGAGTAAAATGAAGGGGACAAGGTCATTCTACCCATTTAACTCCCTCCTAAATGAGTCCAAAATGACGGGGTTTCAGTATTAAAAAGGTGAGAAATTACCAACATACCCCTAGAAGATGGAATTGAAAATTGGTCGACACGGATCAACGAGCCTCAGAACCGATCCTTAGTTGGGCCCACGACCCGTTGGAACTCACTTTTGGTCTTGGGTCCAGAAATCATGCTCACTAGAAATGAAGCATGGAAGAATACCATGATCCTTGGAATAGCAAACAGTTCGTTGGCACCTTTCGTTAGTACTCGTAGGGGAACTGAGCCTTGAGACAATGATCAACATAACGACTCGTTGGTTGGACCAATAGACCGTTGCATCATTTCGTGGTCTACACTACTAAGGCCTGAAATCGGGCGACAGGTGGTAGCTACAGCTGATTGGTAGGAACCATGAGCTGTTGGTTCCTCTCTTGCCTCAGGGAAGGGTCCAATAGGATTTTGAACTTTGAATCCAACGGATGACAAGACAGCTCATTCATTCAACCAATGGATCATCCTATGCCTCGTTGTTTTCCCCGAAGGAAAACTACTACGCTAACAATGACTCAGACAACGGTCCGTTGGAGCTTACCACGGCCCGTTGTCGGGGTCGTTCTGCAATAAGATTTATGGTTTTTCTTCTGAACTTTCTTGAAATGACTGAGTCTGGTCTAGGAAAGTTTTGGGGTGTTACATGGTTATTATTTGACAGAATAATTCCTTGTAAATTTTCAATGTTAGTAACAGATACGTGATTAAAAGTTAGTCCTTGATTTTCCTAGTCTCAGGGTCTCAATCAACACTCAGTGTTCTACAGAAATGTCAGTTGATCAGTTTGACTACCTTTAGTATTGAGGAACTCAGTAATCTCACTAGTATCAGATATCAGTTTGTCATTTGTTCCTTAGATCGTAACGACACTTTCAGATAAGGCAGCTCTAATGAGTCTTGGAACATAGTTATTCTTCAAGACCTTAGACTCTCAGAACACTTCCAGACAAGTAGTTTTTGTTTAAGTCTTAGGGCATCAGTTTCGAGCTATCACCCTAATTAGACATAATTAGAATTTCTAATGGGAGTAGGAATTAGCACTGAGCAGAGCTGGGATTCAGTGCACCTCGGTTCTTAGAACTACATTGCCATGGTAGGTTATTAGCCTAAACAAGCATCAGACAGTGATCACCCAACTTAGCTACTCTGCCCTGGCTAGGTATAGCGGGCCTTCTCCGATGAGGGGTGTACATTAGACTCTATGTCCAGCTCGTATGGTTACATGTTGGTTATAGTAACTCCCATAGTTTACTACAGTACAACTCAATCCAGTGCAGTCTTAGTCTCAAACTCAATTTAGTCCTTCAGAATTCAGATATGTTTATGACCTTCAAATAATTATTAGTACTTATAGTATTATTAGCTTTTCAGATGTTTTCAGTATTTATGATTTCAATTTTGGTCATTGCATGTTTTGTCAATTCAGCTTCTAAATTTTTAGTATCTTTATATTTACTTCATCTCATTTACTCAGTACATTCAAAGTACTAATGTATACTTTCAATGTTGTATCGTCTTATGATACATGCGCAGGTTCTCAGTCCCAACATCGCTAGTAGTTCTCCTCTGGTCATACCTGCAGTGTCTAGTGGTGAGCACTCATCTTCCGAGGACGAGGAATAAGTTCTTATTAGTATTATTTTAGTTTTCACACCTCAGAGTTAGCTGCGACTTGTCCCAACAACTCATCAATTCATAGATGGCTTTCAGACAGAGTCGTAGTTCAATTTGTTTTGCAACAATTGTATATATTTCAGTATTTTATCAGATGTTTTGTTACTTCAACTATTTTAGCCAGTTATGTTTCAAAGCTTCCACTGATAGATTCCATACAATATTAAGAGTTTTAGTGATATGTTATGCCATGGGTTGGCTTGGGGTCACTTATGGCCCTAAGTACAGTGTCGTGTCCAAGGTGTAGACTCGGGTTGGGACACTGTCATGCCTTGAGTTTACACCCTGGGCGGAACACAGTACTTGAAGCCACAAGTAACCCTAAGTCAACCCTGGTCTATCACTACACTAGCATTCTGAGTAGCATAAAAAGACATACAGTGGAAATTTAAAGCAATAAAAATAATACTTGAACAAGGTTACATATTTAATAAAATCAATCTAAGTCTGAAAACAACTTTATGCCTGAAAGCCACTAGGTCTGATGAGCTGCTGGGAAAACCCCCCCAGCTAACTCCAAATACAAATAAAAGAAATGAAAGCCTAACTAAAGTAAATACGCTCCATCCTCGAAGGATGAGGACTCACTGACTAATTAGATGAGTTCTTTGGTAAACGGTTGACTAATGGGGCTGAAAATGAGATCCTACAGTTGTATCATAAAATGATACAACATAAAATTATGCGTCAGTACTTTGAATGTACTGAGTAAGTGAGAGGAACATAATACAATAAAATAAATAATAAAAGAAATGCTAAACTGAAAGACATGCAATGAACAACTAAAGCTACTGCACTGAATAGCTAGAATACTGAAGTGGTCTAAAAGACCTTGTTTGATGGTCAAAGCACGTTCTAATTCTGGATTACTGATCTAAACTGAACTGGACTGAGACTAGATAGAACTGACTAGTGGGAGAGTCTATAACCGACATGTAACCACGTGAGCTAGACGTGGAGTCCGATGTATACACCTCACCGGTAGGACCCAATATATCTTTCCAGGGTATAAAGGCATGAACTGGGTAATCACAAAAGTCTGGGGCCGATTAGGCAAATAAATACCTAAGCTACGCTATCCACATAGTTCTGGGAACCTAGGTGCACTGGAACCCTGGTCCGTTCGGTGCTAAGTCCTACTCCAATTGGATAATCCTAAACTGAATACTAGGTTGATAACTCGAAATTAAGGCCCAAGACTAGTCAGGGATACCTGTCTGAAAGTACCCCGAGAGTCTTAATGGACCAGATTCTGAAATTAGGTTCTAGAGTGGTCGGAGCTGCTTATCTAGAAGCGTCGTAACCGTCTGAGAACAAACTGAAATCTGAACTGGGGTCCTAAGGCTAGTCAGATCTACATGTCAAAACTTTCGTGACCACCTAGTGGACCAATAACCTGAATTCTAAATCTGATTCTGATAACTAGGAGGTGATACTGACACCTCAGGAAGTTTTGTAGTCAAACTGATCAGTTGACATTTCTGAATGACACTGAGTATTTTCATATTTTGACTAAGGCTAGACAATCATGTATCTGACTGAGAATTTAGAATATAAAATAACATGGGAATTCACTACACTGGTATAGTCAAGACAATATCAAGATTTATCATTACAGTAGAATTTCTAGTCTATTCTACTCTCAAGAACTAGGGCTAAAGTCAATGCACAAGTATAGGAATCAATGTTATCATGAGTTGGTGGGAAAACACCCATAATTAATATAACAATATATATCCACAAGGATTAAACAAGACGTTTTCAAGAATTTCTCAACATTCGAAAATCTGCAGGGCTAGAATTCACTTTTGTGGAAATAATATCAATTTAAGCATGTGCTGGTGGAAAACATTTCTAAAATAATCTAGGATATCATTCTACGTGAATTCAAAGAAAATTTACATATAATCTCTTCGCATTCGAAAACTCAGGGCTAGGATTTTATAGAAACTAGGGAAGGTTTTTGGGGGACACAAGGGATGAACTGTTCCCTTGTTGGATTTCCACATACCTGAAAAAGAATTTCCCCAAAGAAAGAAACTTGTACTGCTGCAATGGACGAAACCCTAGTCTTTCTTGAGAGCTTCTGAAGATGAAGGGTTATGGTATTTTCTTTTTTGAAGATGGGTGGGAATGAGGGGGAAAACCGTTTAACCCCACTAATAGGTCTGAACTTAAGTTTAAAGTTTAAGAGGGTAAAAAATTACTGAAAGACCCTAGGAAATTCGCAGGGAAAATTGAATGCTAGTCCCCACGGGGAACCCTACGACTCATGCCCCGTGACCACGACTCGTGGTCAAAGTCATTGGGTCCACTGCCCAGAATCCCCTATTGGTCACCACGACGGACACCACGACTCGTGGCGACCCACTCGTCAACTTCAGTGCCAACACCCATACTCTCCCATCTATTTTGAACCACGGGTCACCTAACGAATAATTCGTGGTGACTAATTGTGAAGTTCACTACCTATATTCTCTTGGTCTTCACATTATCCTTGACCACGGGTCATCTCACGACTCGTGGGGTGGACCAAGACATGTGGTCACACCAACCACCAAAATTTCAAAATAAGCCCCTAGGTATCACCATGAGTCACTTAACGACTCGTGGTCACTCCCCACGGGTCACAAAATGACTCATTTTTTGACCTGAAGCAGATATCCCAGTTTTATCTGATTTAATTCTCGGGTCTAGTCCTTGAGTCTCTGGGGCATTACAATATCTCCCCCTTGGGAACATTCATCCTCGAATGTTAGAAAACACGAAGAAAAGTAGAGAGATGTAATGATATTATTCAAATATGATCATTAAAAAAAATAACGGAATGAATACTTCCGATTCTAACTACATAGCTGAACTGTATTCACTTTTCTTTCATACATCCACAAACACAAAAGAAACTTAAACTTATCAATTGAACATGAAAAATAAATTGAGTTTTAGGGCGGGACTGATATCTCAAGTTGTGACAGAGTCAGTAGAGAATAAGTGTGGGTATCTGGCCATAATATCTGCTTCGGCCTCCCACGTAGCTCCCTCCACTTGCTGATTTCTCCATATGACGTTGACTGAAGCTACTTCCTTGTTCCTCAGCTTACAAACCTGACAGTCAAGGATTTGGACTGGGACCTCCTCGTATGAGAGACTATCCTTTATTTCTACACTGTCCAATGGCACAATTGAAGTTGATCACCAATGCATTTCTTCAATAATGACACATGGAATACTGGGTGCACAGAAGCCAACTCTGAAGGTAATTCTAGCTCATAGGCTACCTTACCAATTCACATCAGAATGTTGTAGGGTTCCACATATCTCGGACTGAGCTTTCCCTTCTTTCCAAACCTCATCACCCCTTTTATAGGTGAAATTTTCAGATAGACCCAGTCATTCACAGCAAACTCCAATTCTCTTCTCGTGACATCAGCATAAGATTTCTGACGGCTCTAAGCTGTTTTCAATCCTTCTCTGATGAGTTGTACCTTCTGCATAGCTTCATGAATAGAGTCTGGCCCGATTATAGTAGCTTCACTAACCTCAAACCATCCAATAGGAGACATGCACCATCTACCATACAATGCCTCAAAGGGGGCCATCTGGATGTTGGAGTGATAACTATTGTTGTACGCAAACTCGATAAGAGGAAAGTGTTCATCCCAAGTGCCTTTGATATCGATCGCGCACGCCCTTGACATATCTTCTAGGTTCTGAATAGTCCACTCGGCTTTCCCATCTGTCTGCGGGTGAAAAGCTGTGCTGAGCTTGACCTGGGTACCAAGTCCCTTCTGAAAAGACTTCCAGAAATGTGAGGTGAACTGGGTACCTCTGTCTGAGATGATGGATAATGTCACCCCATGAAGCCGGACCAACTCTCGGATGTAAAGTCTGACATAGTCCTCAACTGAATCTGTAGTTTTAACTGGGAGTAAATGTGCTGACTTAGTCACCTTATCTACGACTACCCAGATAGAATCATGTCGCTGACAAGTTTGAGGTAGGCCCATAATAAAGTCCATATTTATTTCTTCCCACTTCCACGTGGGTGTGCTGATATCTTGGGTCATACCTCCTAGTCTCTGGTGCTCTACCTTGACCTGCTGGCAGTTCGGGCACTTGGATACGAATTCGGCAATGTCTCTCTTCATGTCGTTCCATCAGTATATATCCCGTAAATTGCCATACATTTTAGTAGCACCTGGGTGGAT
This sequence comes from Datura stramonium, assembly GCA_018107945.1. Taxonomy (NCBI): domain Eukaryota; kingdom Viridiplantae; phylum Streptophyta; class Magnoliopsida; order Solanales; family Solanaceae; genus Datura; species Datura stramonium. Next base: position 118,528 of record JACEIK010003140.1, read on the forward strand.
GGAGTATCTCGAGCTGTGTGCTTTAGCCAATATCTACTGCCTCAAGTCACCGACGTCCGGTACACACAATCTACCCTGATAACAGAGCACACCATCTCCCCCTTTAGAGAAAGCCTTAACCTCCTTTCTGAGAACCGCTCACTTGAGTCTAAGAAGAATGAGATCTTCATCCTGTTTGGACTTAACTTTAACAACCAAAAAGGAGTCTGACTCGCTTTACATCAGCACTCCACCATCAGCTGAGTCCACCAACTGCACCCCTAACAAAGCTAGCCTGTGAACATCCTTCACCAACTCCTTTTTGCTTTCCTTAATATAAGCCACGCTACCCATAGACACTCTTCTTAGGGAATCCGCCACCACATTGGCTTTTCCCGGGTGATATAGCATGCTCATGTCATAATCCTTCAGGAGCTCTAACCACCTTCTCTGATGGAGATTTAGGTCCTTCTGACTGAATACATACTGAAGGCTCTTGTGATCGGTGAAAACATCAACATGAGCCCCGTATAGGTAATGTTTCCATATTTTCAATGCAAACACTACCGCTGCCAACTCCAAGTCATGAGTTGGATAATTCTTCTCATGAACCTTGAGTTGTCTGGAGGCGTAGGCTATCACTTTTTCTCACTGTATCATAACACAACCGAGTACAACTCTGGAAGCGTCGCAATAAACTACAAATCCATCTGATCCTTCTAGTAGAGTCAATACGGGAGCAGTAGAGAGCCGAGTTTTTAACTCCTGGAAACTCTTCTCACACACATCTTCCCACTGGAATTTTACCTTCTTCTGAGTCAACCTAATCAGTGGAGATGCTATAGAAGAAAAACCTTCTATAAAGCATCGGTAATAACTGGCCAAACCCAAGAAGCTTCTGATTTCGGTTGGGGAGGTTGGTCTGGGCCAGTCTTTTACTGCTGCTATCTTTTGAGGATCAACCTAAATACCTTCACCCGAGACCACATGACCCTGGAAGGTCACGGACTTCAACCAAAATTCACACTTGTTGAACTTGTCAAATAGCTTACAGTCTCTGAGTGTCTGAAGCACTATCCTCAGGTGATTAGCATGCTCTTCCTCATTTCTGGAGTATACCAGAATGTCATCGATGAATACAATGACGAACATATCTAGATACTACTTGAATACTCTATTCATCAGGTCCATAAAGGCTGCAAGGGCATTTGTTTGTCTGAAGGACATAAACATGAACTTGAAGTGACCATACCTAGTCCTGAAAGATGTTTTGGGTATGTCACACTCTCTAACTCTTTGCTGATGATACCCCGACCTGAGATCTATTTTGGAGAAACAGCTGGCTCCCTGAAGTTGGTTGAACAGGTCATCAATTTTGGGTAGGGAATATCTATTCTTGACGGTGACCTTGTTCAACTGACGGTAGTCAATGCACATTCTGAGGGAACCATCTTTCTTTCACACGAATAACATTGGAGCACCCCAGGGAGAGATGTTGGGTCTGATAAAACCTTTATCAAGAAGATCTTTTAGCTGCTCCTTCAACTTCTTAAGTTTAGCCAGAGCCATTCTATAAGGAGGGCTGGAGATGGGCTGAGTATCTCGAATAAGGTCTATGTTGAAGTCAATTTCCTTTTCAGGAGGGACTCTAGGAAGATCTTCGGGGAACACACCTGGAAACTCTCTGACAACAGGGATAGACTGGATAGTTGGGGTCTAAGAATCAGAATCCTTGACCCAAACTAGATGATAAATTCATCCTTTAGAAATAAGCTTCTTGGCCTTAAGGTAATAAATAAACCTACACTTAGGCACTGAACTACTGCCCGAACATTCTAGAGCTGGTTCATTAGGGAACTGAAACCTGACAACCCTAGTTCTGCAGTTGACTGAGGCATACCAAAGTGTAGCTAATCCATGCCAAGAATGAGGTTGAAGTCGACCATGTCTAACTCTACAAGGTCGGCTAGAATAACTTTATTGCAGACTGAGATTGGATAGTTTCTATACACTCCGCTGGCTCTAATTGACTCACCAATTGGGGTGGAGACTAAGAAAGGTTCTGATAGTACTTTTGGACTGACATAGAACTGAACTGCTACGTAGGGAGTCATGAATGATAGTGTAGCCGCAGGATCAAGTAGGGCATATACATCTTGGTGGAAAAGGCGTAACATACCCGTGACTACAGTTGGTGAGTTCTTCTGATCCTGACGATATGATAATGCATAAAAAATTTTTTAGCGTCGACCGACCTCTGTACCTGATGTGTTAGCCTGTTGAGTTGGTCGACCTGTTGGAGCTTTTGAGGTGGTGGATTGTGATCTCCCTCATCCTGCTGATGGGAATTCCTTGAGCTGATACCCGAGCTGTCCACAACAAAAATAGCTGTTTTCACCCTGAAGACACTCTCCCGGGTGGTTCTTGTCGCACTTGGGGCAAGCTAGATATCTGTTCCCGGCACTGTAGCTCTGAGACTGAGAGCCAGATGCTCCACCCCTACGATCCTGGCGGGACCGAAAGGTTAGGGCACTGACTGAGATGGGTGTTGGAGCCCCTCTGCTGCTGCTGCTGCTGTTGTGGGTGGTTGCTACCGCCTGACCTCTGATGACCATGATCTGACTGGACAGTCCTTGCCCGCTTATTCTTTCTCTCCATATCCCTTAGTTTTCGGCCTCAATCTACTGGGCATAAACCATCAAACTGGAGAGGTCGATATACTTGATCAATATAGTTGTTCTACACTCTTTGAGGACCAGGTTTAACACCACATTTTATGAATTTCAGCATGCGAGCCCTTGGCTCGACCACCATCTCTGGAGCATATTTGGACAACCTGGTAAACTCCTGAGCATACTCTTCCATGGTTCTTTTTCCTTGTCTCAGGTTCATGAACTCCACTACCTTGGCCTCCAAGAGCTCTCTAGGGAAAACTCTATCCAGAAAGGCGGTATTAAACTCCTCTCACTCCACCAGTCCTGCTCCCGCTGGTCGCCCCTCCTTCCACTATTCATACCAGACCTGGGCTACCCCTTTTAGCTGGTAGGCATCCAGGTCAGCACTCTCGGAGGAGCTAACACCAATTATACGGGTAAACTTTATGATCTCATCTACGAACTCTTGGGGGTCCTCCCCGACCTTGGATCCTTAAAATGAAGGAGGGTTCATTTGGGTGAAGTCCCGTACCCTAGAAGATGCTGTGGACCCAATGTTAATAACTGGAACCACCTGCTGGTTCACTTGGTTGGTCACAGTTTGGCGGAGAAGTTGAATGGAAGCCCTGAATTCTGTAGTTGATACCCAATCGTCATGTGGGGCTGCCCAGGTATAGTAGTCCGGTGGGAATTTCCGGCCCTCTTTCCATTACCTCATCATGGAGGCATAGTTCACTAAAATGAAGCAGAGAACGAGTTTGGAGAATGATTTTGGAACTGAATTTCAACGCACGATAAGGAGTATGAAATAAAGGGATTTTTCCTAATAACATCTCATAGCCTCCCCATCATAAGTGTGCAGTACTTCACATCCATGATGAGGACTCTACTCAATGCAGCTTTTAGAAATACGAGGATATTCTAAACCTAGTTCTTTGATACAAAGTTTTTCATGCCCCGAGTTTACACCATAGACGGAACACGATACTTGAAGCCACAAGTGACCCCAGGTCAACCCATGGTCTATCATAAATTGGCATTCTGAGTAACATAAAAATAGATATAGCGGAAATTTAAAGCAAAAATAATAATACTTAAACAAGGTTACATATTTAATAATATCAATCTAAGTCTGAAAACAACTTTATGCCTGAAAGCCACTAGGTCTAATGAGCTGCTGGGACAAACCCCCAGCGAACTCCAAATGTAAATAAAAGAAATGAAAGCATAACTAATGTAAATAAGCTCCGTCCTCGAAGAATGAGGACTCACCGGCTGATTAGCTGAGTTCTTCGATAAACGGTCGACTAACAGGGCTGAGACTGTGATCCTGCAGCTGTATCATACAATGATGTAGCATAAAAGTATGCATCAATACGTTGAATGTACTGGGTAAGTGAGTGGAACATAATACAATAGAATGAATAATAAAAGAAATGTTGAACTGAAAGACATGCAATGACCAACTAAAGCTACTACACTGAATAACTAGAATGCTGAGGTGGTCTAAAAGACCCTTTCTGATGGTCAAAGCACGTTCTAATTCTGGATTACTGATCTAAACTAAACTGGACTGAGACTAGACAAAACTGACTAGCGGGAGATTCTATAACCGACATGTAACCACGCGAGCTAGACGTGGAGTCCGATGTATACACCCCACCGACAAGACCCAATATATCTTGCCAAGGTATAAAGGCATGAACTAGGTAATCACAAAAGTCTGGGGCCGATTAGGCCAATAAATATTGAAACCTACGCTGGCCACGTAGTTTTGGGAACCGAGGTGTACTGGAACCCTGGTCCACTCGATGCTAAGTCCTACTCCCACTGGATAATCCCAAACTGAATACTAGGTTGATAACTCGAAACTGAGGCCCAAGATTAGTCAGGGATACCTGTCTGAAAGTACCCCGAGAGTCTTAATGGACCAGATTCGGAAACTAGGTCCTAGACTAGTCAGAGATGCTTATCTAGAAGCGTTGTAACCGTCTGAGAACAAACTAAAATCTGAATTGGGGTCCTAAGGCTAGTCATAGCTACATGTCTAAAGTGACCACCTAGTGGACCAATAAACGGAATTCTGAATCTAATTCTAATAAATGGGAGGTGATACTGATACCTCAGGAAGTTCTGTAGTCAAATTGATCAGTTGATTTTTATGACTGACACTTAGTATTTTGATATTTTGACTAAGGCTAGACAACCATGGATCTGATTGAGAATTTAGCATATAAAATAACATGAGAATTCACTACACTGGTATAGTCAAGATAATATCAAGATTTATCATTTCAGTAGAATTTCTAGTCTATTCTACCCTCAAGAACTAGGGCTAACGTCAATGCACAAGTATAGGAATCATATCTATCATCATCTAGTGGGAAACTACCCATAATTAATATAACAATATAAATCCACGAGGATTAAACAAGATGTTTTCAAGAATTTCTAAACATTCGAAAATATGCAGGGCTAGAATTCACTTTTGTGGAAATAATATCAATTTAAGCATGAGTCGATGGAAAACATGTCTAAAATAATCAAGGATATCATTCTACGTGAATTCAAAGAAAATTTACATATAATCTATTCGCATTCGAAAACTCAGGGCTAGGATTTTATAGAAACTAGAGAAGGGTTTTGCGGGACACAAGGGAAGAACTGTTCCCTTGTTGGATTCCCACATACCTGATAAATAATTTCCCCAAAGAAAGAAGCTTGTACTGCTATTATAGAGGAAACCCTAGTCTTTCTTAAGAGCTTCTGAAGATGAAGGATTATGGTATTTTCTTTTCTAAAGATGGGTGGGAATGAGGGGGAAAACCGTTTAACCCTATTAATAGGTCTAAAATTATGTTTAAAAAGACGTATTTTAAAGTTTAGGAGGGTAGGAAATTATTGAAAGACCCTGGGAAATTCACAGGGAAAACTGACTGCTAGTCCCCACGAGAAACCCTATGACTTGTTCCTAGTGACCACGACTCATGGTCACGGTCGTTGGGTCCACTGCCCAGAATCTCCTATTGGTCACCACGAGGGACACCACGACTCATGGTGTACCTTACGACTCGTGTGACCCACTCGTCAACTACAATGCCAACACCCATACTCTCCCATCTATTTTGAACCACAGGTCACCTAACGAATCGTGGCTTGGACCACGACTCATGGTGAGTAATCATGAAGTTCACTACCCATATTGTCCTAGTCTTCGCATTATCCTTGACCACAGATCATCTCATGACTCGTGGGGTGGACCACGACTCGTGGTCACACCAACAACCAAAATTTCAAAATAAGCCCCCAGGTCTCACCCCGAGTCACAGAATGACTTGTTCTATGACCTGAAGTAGATTTTCTTGTTTTCTTTGATTTAAGTCCCTGGTCTAGTGTTTGAGTTCCCGGAGCATTACAAACATTCATACCCAAAGGCTATTTTTGAGATCAATAAGAATGTGCACTTACATGCTATCACTTCATATCCATGGCTTCAACACATCCTTAAATAATTGCCATTTATGTGCCAATTTCTAATAAGTTACACTCCATAGATTGACTGTAAGGTGATTCAATAGAGTAAACCTATTGCAAGCAGTTACAAACGTAGCTCTGTTTGGGCCTCTAATCGCAATATTGGCCCTAGTTCAATAACTTTTTGTATTAGGGATAGTGAAGGAAATATGAATTATACGTCTTCTAGGAAGATTAAGGTTGGAACAAATATTATAGAAGAAATAGAAGCTATTAGAGTTGGTTTATACCATTATACTTCCAATAACGTTCTTCTAGTGATCTTGGAGACCGACTCCCTCATAATGAAGAGAATATAGGCTGGAATATGAGATATTCCTTGAAATATTTTCATCTTAATTAAGTACATTAAAAGTTCATAAGTAATGGCAATGCTACAGTTGAAGATGTGTACAGGAAACCAAATCAACTGGCAAATTTTATAGCTAAGCTAGCTTTTCATTTCGTAGGTACAATTAATTTCACATCTTATCAAGAATTACATACTAGAGGAAAACAAATACCAAATTTGATAGTTTTAATATATCATCGTGCTAGTTATACAAATTCATAGACACAGATAAAGGTAGGTAATTGCTAAAATACTAGTGAGCATTCAGGGACATACACGATAATAGAACTGATCATATGTACCATAAGACATAAAGTTTCATAGTCTGATTATTACACACTATCAGAAACCCTTGAAAGTTAGCATAAATATTCATGAATTACACGATCCACATTTGAATTTACTAAGAACTTCTAATGAAACCCTTTTAAATAGGGGTATTAATTCCCCCTAAGAGTTCAACCTATTAAAAGAGTAGCAACAGAAGATCAACTAGTAGGTACAACAACTCAAAAATTGGTTTTTTCTTGATTTAGTGGGGAAGTACCATGTTGGACAGTATGCAGATGGTTGTATATAGCTAAATGGAAGAATTCTTCTTTGGTCCCTGATTTCATGATTTCTGGAGAGAGCTTGTGGAGTCCAAAATGGAATCAAATAAGATATTTCTACCTTCAACTATCCAAAGACTACAAAGGCTTCTATAACAAATCAACTAGGAGACTTCCATGTTAATGCCTATACACTTGATTTGGAATGATTTCAGCTATAGCATTGCTCCCGATGGAAAAGGGTAGAGAGAAAGATGAAGAGATATGCTATTAGAGTAGGAAATGTATTTTCAAAGTTCCACATTGAATGTTTTGTTTTTTGTTATCTTATTGATTTTGGGCTGGATCCGAACTTTCGGATTCAACCAGGTTGTAGACTTGCTTTTTTGGGGCTTATTTTACTCTATGGCCCGAGTTTCCCTTTTAATTTTCTTAAAAAAATTTAAATAGGCTGAGTAAATTGGAAGTAAAGGGCATAAATGAGGTAGTCCATTGTCTGGTTCCAATTTGTTAGCTCTATCTCGTTTAACCATCATTGATTTAGCTGGTCATTTCTCCATTGAGGTTAGTGGTTTTTTTGCTTTGACTGATTGCATTACCTTTAATGAGAGCCCACCATAAAGCTAATATGTAGCTATACATTTGAGGCAATCTTTTATTTGGGAAGAATTTTTATTTTTGTCGGAAATTCCTATTCCAGTCTAACTAGCCTTAGCTATGTTGTTTCCCTACTGTTCCCATTAACAAAAATATACCACTAATTAATTATGAAATACCTATATTGCTAAAGCAAGATAAGTTTCTACTTTCATGTGCATATGTAGTGAGTCATAGAAATGTGATTAAGACAAAAAGATATATGTGTGTGTATATGCTTGGTAAAGAAAAACTCTATACTTGCACGTCTCAAATTTTGCTTCCATCTGGGAATTGACTTGTTGATAATGCAAAAAATAGGTACAACTACATTAGTTGAAAAGCAAATGTCAAAGAAAAGTACAAATTGAAGTGAGTCACTACATGTTCCCTAATAGTACTATTTTGTAAAGGGTAAGTATATTAGTAAAACTCTAGCATGAATTCTTCAAATTATTACCAATATATACGTGAATTAATATCATCATGCCTCAAAAGGGTTTGCTGTTGATAGTCACAATCATTTGGCACAACATTGATACCACCCTACAATGGCATGGTTGAGTGGTTGGGAGGTGGGGTTCCCATGTGGGATATTCCAATTCGAATTTAGCTTTTGTTTTTCGCTTAGCCATTAGTTTGTTGCACGAGGCTTGCCTAATGAAGTTTATATCTCATGTGTGATTTGCAAGCTACTGCATAGTAAGTATGTTACCATAAAATGCTCATCACAGAATACTAACCTGAAGGGCAGAGATTGTGGATTTCTCTGGGTGTTCCAAAAAAATATTTGATGCCAAAGATGGAGAAAAAGTTCATGCTTCTGAAAGTTGGAGCGAAAATGACAATATATATATTGAGATTCTTACTAAGAAAAAATGTTTAGACCTGATTGAGTTGGACAGTGGGAGTGATGCAAATTTCATGGTATTTCTGTAGGACGTGACTAACCATAATTCATTTGAAAACAGAACTAACCATAATCAGTTTAGTTTGATTCGGGATTTAAACATTACCATAGTTTGTAAATTCTACCACACAATTTATTTGATTTACTAAAATTGAACTTTGTTATTTGTACTTATTTTATCATTTTGTTTTGTATATATATATTGGAAAAATGTTACTGGTCATTTAATAAAATTTATAGTTGTATTTATTTAATGAATCAAACTCATAAAATGGTATCAGAGCCATGTTGGCCGGGAGGAGTATGAGTTTGAGTAGCTAAATCTTCATACTATCCTAGAGCCAGTCGAAATTATGTCACTCTTAAGCG
>JACEIK010003140.1:154640-173645 GCA_018107945.1 Datura stramonium
AACCCTGAGCTGGTGATACCCAGACCTGAGATCTATCTTGGAGAAATATTTGGCACCCTGAAGCTGATCGAATAGGTCATCAATCCTGGGTAAAGGGTATCTAGTCTTGACGGTGACCTTGTTCAACTGCCTATAGTCAATACACATCCGAAGAGAACCGTCTTTCTTCTGGAAGAACAACACCGGGGCACCCCATGGGGACTTACTCGGTCTAATGAAACACTTATCCAGCAAATCCTTCAACTGATCCTTTAACTATTTTAGCTCGGTTGGGGCCATTCGGTAGGGAGGAATTGATATGGGCTGCATGTCAGGTAAAAGATAATCTCAAACTCAATCTCCCTCTCAGGAGGAACACCGTGTAGGTCATCTGGAAATTGAAACTCCACCGCTAGAGTTCTACAGTTAATAGAAGAATAACATGCAAACAACCAATCCATGCCCAAGATGATGTCAAAATCAGTCATAGCAAATCCTACTATGTCTGCAGGGGTAACCTTATGAAATACTATTATAGGGCAACCTCTACAAACCCGCCTCGCTACGACTAATTACCAACCGGAGTAAATACAGAAAATGGTTCTAACAAAATTTCAGGACTGACTCCAAAGTGACTAGCAATGTATGGTGTCACAAAAGACAATGTAGCTCCCGGATCTAACAAAGCACAAGCATCAATATAAAAGACTCGCAACATACATGTAACCAAATCAGGAGAAGTCTCCTGCTCCTGTTGAGAGCCAAGTTCATAAAATCGGTTCTGGCGCTGGCCGCCAGCTTAACCAGTCGAAGCACCCTGTTGAGTCTGACGTGCCACTGGAACTGCTGAACTAGCTGCTGAAGTGCGGGCTCCACCACCCCCTGACCTAGCTGCGGGGAAATCCCTGAGTCTGTGTCCAGGTTTTCCACACCTGACACAAGCATCTGAGCCCACCAAACATTTCCCTGGGTTATTCTTTCCACAGTTAGCACAAGATGGAAAAGTGCGCTCTGTGCGCATGCTATTCTGACCCCTCGAACCTAAGGCCCTGCTCCTCTGACCGTCTCGAGGCCTGGATGGGCTACTGGTTGAAGATGGTGATGATGTAATGGACCTGTGTTGGGAATGCTGGTGAGGCCCACCCCTTGGCCTAGGCTGGTAGAACTTGTGGATATCAGTTCTGGCCCTCTTGGCCTCTCTCTACCTCATATGAGCTGCCTCAATCTGCTGGGCGTAGAGGACTATCCATGGGTAGTCCATATCCTGATGAAGCATGGTTGTTCTGCAGTCCTTGTCCAGATACTCGGCTACTCCCTGCACGAATTTGCTCACTCGCGCCCTCTGGTCCATCACTAACTCTGGGGCATATTTTGACAGGCAAGTGAACTCAAGTGAATATTCTAGCACCGTCATCTTCCCCTGTCTGAGGTTAACAAACTCATCTGCTTTCAATCCTCATCTCCCGAGGGAAGAACTTGTCGAGAAAGGCTAGGTGGAACTAATCCCAACTGATAGGGGCCGCTCCCACTGCCCTGTTGTCCTTCCATTGCTTGAACCAAATATAAGCGACCTCCTCCGGCTAATAAGAGGCCAAGTCAACGTACTCCTCATTCGTCACCCCCATCACCTGAGTGACCTTCAAGATCCATTCAATGAACTCGTGTGGATCCTCATCCACCTTTGCCCTTGTGAACTCGGGACGGTTCATCCTTAAAAAGTCCCTGATTCGGGCTGCCACTGCATTGCCGTTCTGTTGAACATGCGCAACAGCCTGCTGGTTGACCTGAGCGATTAAGGCCAGCGCCAACATTTGAATAGCCACCTAAAACTCGGCATGGGCAACTGGCTCTGGTGCCTGGGGCTCCTGAATAGGTGGGGCTTGTTGACGCCCATTATCATGGCCACCCCCGTGATCTTCATCATTTTTGCTCCTCCTACCGTTTATCCTTCTGGGAGCCATAATTTTTTGCAATCGCAAATAGCACAAATTGAAGGATGGAGAGATTTTCACCGCACAACATAGATCATGAAAGAAGGGAACATTTCCTAAAACGTTTAGTAGCCTCTTCGTTATAGGTGTGGCGTGCTTCACACCCATGAAAAAGAATCTACCTAACGCGGCTTTCAGACTCCCTAGGACACATCTGAACCTATTGCTCTGAAATAAAGTTTGTCATGACCCAAGAGTATACCCGGATCGAAGACATGGGACAAGGAACCCCAAGAGACCACAAGTCAACCCATGGCATGAGCATATAACTAATTCATTCACATAAGGTGGAAGACTTATCTTAAAAAATATGAATTAAATGAAAATGTGACATGAAATATAAGCATCGGTAATACATAATCCAGGCATAAGTAGCGAAATACTACAATTAGGTCTGAAAGCCTCTAATCATAATAGACAGGTTGAAAGGAAAAGACCACAACTGACCCCAACTAACCCCAACATTCTGAAAACAAAATATAAATGAGGTCCGAACATGAAGCCCTCGAATTATGAGGACCCACCACTGAAAGCTGAGAGCAGAACTGAGACCAAGATAGGAACGATGTTGAACCTACGAACCGGATCCTGAAAAATATATGGGTCAGTACTTGGAAGGTACTGAGTATGTAAGGTATGCAAAACAATACTTAAAAACATAAAAGTTATAGGAGGTGGGGACATCATGATCATAATACTGAAATTATAAGTATATCGTAAGGCTCAAGATTTCCAAAATATTCATAAACCTGTCATAGTCGTAACATGTGAGAAAAAAATTTCATAAAACATAACTTGAGCCAAAAGAACATAATCATACATGCATTAAAACCATGAGGAACAATGGAAGATTTCTACAACCGACATATCCCATATGAGCACACATGGAGCCCGACTTGTAAACCTAGTCAGGAGGTCGTTCATACATTGCCAAGGGTATGAACCATGAAAGGCGTGATATCACTCGTGAAGGCCCTATAGGTCATAGGGGATAGTCACTGAGGAGGTCCAAAGTATAACCTACGGTGGCACATAGTTCTGAGATTCAGGGCGTAACCTAGGCCCCGAACCTAATCGGTGTTAAGTACTACTCCCAAAACATGCAACGTGCTCATAGAAATTCATACATGACATGCATGTCTAGTTAAATTGTGAGAATCATATCATGCTTGAAAATTCGTAATACTATCCATGGAATTGGGCCCGTGAATAGGCAAAAATCATAGTTCATAAATCATAAGCGACATGTGGGCATTGCCCATAATTTCAATCACATTTGAGATGCTTAAATTTATAGGAAACATGATCATAATAACATGAGATATTGAAAACATGCTTAAAATTCAAAAGTTCATGTCATGCTTGAGAAATCACCATAACCATGAATTTCACTAAAACTACATGATTTGGGCACATGTGCTTTTAGGAATTAGATCATCAAATATTGAATAAAATAAGTAAAAAATAGCCCAATAATTCAAAACCAATGATTTTATACATACTACAACAAAATCATATCGATTTTTAAGGGAACATGCATTTGGGTTATGACCCATCAAGAATTGGTAACTTTAAACATAGAATTAGGGAGACATTGAGCATGGGTAGGGATTAAACCACCCATTTAAAACCCCACATACTTGGAATTACATGACTCTTAACTCCCTTAAAAAGCCCTAGGTGGAAACTTGAAGAATTGAAGAAGAACACTTGAAATTCCTCCTACTCCCTTCTCTAGTTCCTGCAAATGCCAAAAGAGACTTAGCATGAATTTTTCCTCCTTAAAAGACCCTGTCCCGACCTCAAAATGATGTGGTATAAGGTCCAAAAACATAGAAAAGTCGAAATTGCTCTTAATGAAACATCCTTGAAAAACAGTTTTGGCCTCGACCACGAGTCGTACCACGAAGTCACGACTCATGGTCACCTCACCACTTTCAATCTTCTGAATCTGGCCATGACTTGCATACCACGACTCGTAGTAACATCCTACGGGTCGTACTGTCAGTCGTGGTACCATCCACCTATACCAAAAATGACATAACCACAACTCCTTATCACAACTCATTGCTACATCCTACGAGTCATACCATGACCCGTGAGGACTCACTCTGGCACCACTGAAAATTTCACCACGACTCCTAACCACGAGTCTTACCTACATGCTACGATTCGTAGGACTACTCGTGGTATGACCTCAGGCTCCCAAATTCATCACAACTCGAGTCATAAGTAGTAGGTCCTCACCACGATTCGTACCTCGAGTCATACTGGTGCAAAATTCCATCTTTTCTGCAGTTTTCAACTTCAACTCCCGGGTCTATTCTTATCCCTTTCCGGGGTATTACAACATGCATAGCAATTCAAGACCATAACTAAAGCGGAAATTAAAGGCAACATGAATAAGAGAAAGTATGAAATATAACAAAGGCTATAAATGGAGTCAACACTCGACAAAGTGAATCATCTACATAATGTCTGAGAAGCCTCTAAACATCTTATGAGAAGATGGGACAACACCCCCCTAACTAGATCTCTAGAGTCTAAAAACTGAAATAACACGCAAAACATATCATCTAACTGTTCTCGAAGAAATGAGGACTCACCCAAAGCAGGGGCTGGATTGGATTGAGATGTAGGCAAACTATCGGTGAGACTGAGTTGGATCACTCAAACCTATATCATGAGATGATATAGCATAGAGTATCTGGACAGCAATTGGAATGTACTTAGCTTGTATGGTAAGTAAAGTATACTTAATAAAACATTAGTTGAAATCATGCATATAAATCAAAAGATCTTGAGACTAAGGATTGCATGCTGAAAGTTGTATCTGACATATACATAATAATAAGTTGGTTATCATAACTAATCATAGTGACCTAAGATTTAGAAATAGAAATCATATAACTTGTCATAGCTGAAATCGTAAGTAAAAGCTCATAAAATGATCATTGGATCAAATCTTCTATAAAACACAATTATCATAAGTCATGAACACAAGTAACTAAAAACATGAAGAATAATGGGAGACTCGTCATAACTGCCACCATCACGATAGAGCTTATGTGATGTCCCAACTAGCACATTCAAGTGGGCAAAGCCATCCAAAACTTTGCCAGGGCATCTAAGCCATGATATCGATAACAATCTTAGGCCCCTTGGGGCAGGGAAAAACTCTATTGAGAGGCCCCAACATATATACATATACCTATATTGATGCATAATTATGAGTCGGGGAACCTCGAAACCCCAAGCCTACTTGGTGTTAGACACTACTCCCAAACATGCATAGTGCTCACATCATTTTTCAACAAAGCTTAAATCATAATCTCATACATAGCTTGAATCTAAACATTGGAATACTTGAGTCCATATCATATCATAAGTTGCATTACGAGTCATGACTCCAAATTATATCGTAAACTGATCTTATTAGCCTTGCTTAAATCATGAATAACATACTTAACTTGCATGGGCTTGCCCAAATCATAAAATCATGCATACTTGAAATAGACTTCGTAATTCAAAATCATAGATTCATAAGTTGAGTGTTCATGAACAATCATTCATACTAGATATCTCATCATACTTGAAATTACGGATCATAAGCTTGACTTTTAATAAAATTTGCATCTAATAACTTGAAATAATGAATTTATAATCAAATTGGGGATAACATCTGCCCGTTAGACTTAAAATATACTTTAGAATATGAGGGTATTAGACTCATAAACATAGCATAGGTAGTTGCATAAAATTGGGTTAAAACCCTGGGAATCAGTACACTTGATTAAGAACTTGAATTCATGAATTTGAGAGAAAGCTTGGGCGTGAGGGTGGTATAAATTCCCCATTCATAGCCCTATATACTCGGGTAAACTCATTTTCAAACTAGCCTTGAAAGCCCAATAGAATTGGAGAAGAAATTGAGGAGAATTCTAGTTTGATCTTGGAAGAGAATCTCAATTCAATGCATGCATGGGAGCCTAATATCTTAGGATAGGTTAAACTCTCTTAAAAAACTCATTTCAGGGCTTAAAATTACGTCATTAGGAAGTTAGGAGTTTAAGAATTGCGAAAATTCCCTTAAAGATTCGACAGGGAAAAACACACTGCCAGTCACCACGACTCGTACCTCCAAACCATGACTTGTGGTGTCCTTCCATTGCCAGTAAGTCCAAATTTCCAACTCTTTGAATCTAACTATGGATTCCTTCCACGACTCATTGTTTCCTATAATGAGTCATACCTTGACACATGACATCACCCCTTCCCTCGACAGGTTCAAACCACAACTACATTCCATGACCCGTTATACCCTCCTACAACTCGTACCATGAGCGTCGTTACTGGACTAGAAGACTATGATGTTAACCATGAATCCTGACCACGACTTATCACACCAAACAACGAGTCATACCTTGACTCGTTGTTTCAAGACCTGACAACCAATATCTCATCACGACTCATCCTATGACCCATACCATGGTATAACAACTCGTACCACGAGTCGTCCTAAGAGAAAAATGCAGATTTTTCTGCTTGAAATTCTACATGTCTAGGGATTTATCGTAGGGACTTTTGGGGTGTTACATTATCTCCCCCTTGGAAATGTTCATCCTCGAATATAGAATAAGCACAATGAAAGGTTGGGGAAAGAACTGCAATCCCAAAACTTATCAACTAAAGCTGAAAACTGACTGAGTGGCTGACTCCAGACTGATATACATAGCTAAACCGAATTCATGAAACATATATACATGCTATGACATGAAAGAAATTTAGAGACATGAACTTGACATGAAACTGAATAGAGTACTAAGGAGGAAACTGATACCTCATGCTAAAATTGAGCCAGAAGGGAAAAGATGCGGGTATCAAGCCATCATATCTGCTTCGGCTTCCCACGTAGCTCCCTCAACAAGCTGATTTCTCCATAACACCTTCACTGAAGCTACTTCTTCGTTTCTCAACTTCTGAACCTAACAATCAAGTATCTCAATCAGAACCTCCTCATAGGTAAGGCTATCTTTCATACCTACGATCTCTAGTGAAACAACTAAGGCTGGGTCACCAATGCAGTTCTTCAACAGAGATATATGAAAATTGGATACATTGAAGATAGCTTCGTTGGTAGCTCCAACTCATATGTCACCTTGCCAACTCATCTCATAATCCTATAAGGACCAACATATCGGGGACTAAGCTTCCTTTTCTTTCCAAAACTCATCACTCCCTTCATGGGAGACACCTTCAAAAACACCCAATCATCAACCTCAAACTCAAGCTCTCTCCGCCTAACATTCGCATACGATTTCTGACAACTCTAGGCTATTTTCAGCCTTTCTCTAATAAGCTAAACCCTCTCCATGGCCTCAGGAACTGAATTTGTCCCTATCAATGAAGTCTCACCTACCTCAAACCATCCAGTAGGTGCTCTATAGCTTCACACATAAAGATCCTCAAACGGAGCCATTTGAATGTAGGAGTGATAACTATTATTGTAAGAAAACTCAATGGGAGGCAAGTGACCATCCAACTACCCTTGAAATCAATCACACACTATTATACCTCGAAAGTCCAAAGATCAGCCTTGGGAGTTGAAATGGAGAAAAGTTGAAAAATTGACATCAGGCTCAGTAACGAGTTATGAGGTGACATGTTACAGAGGCCCACGAGTCATGATGTGACTCGTGGGGGAGGCACAGGGATTTAATGAGGAACCTGGAAGAAATGAAACCCCACGGGCATGACCACAACTCATGGTCAGGCCCTACGAGTCGTTAGGTCAGTCATGGGGAGGGTAATAAGAAAAGAAAAGAAAAAGGGAGCAGTGGACTTGATGGAAGGACCCCACTAGTCGTGGTCAGCCCCCACGATTCATGGAGTTAGTCATCATCAAGCATGGAGTAAATTTTGTCGAGGCAAGGCAGTGTACATCACAAATGATGACCATGAGTCGTGGTCACCGATAAAGAGTCGTCAGGTTGCCCGTGATGAGCCCAAAATATCATATGAGCAGTGTACTTAACAGACAACTCCACGAGTTGTGAGCCTGAGTAATGAGTCATTAGGTTCCCCATTAGGACACCTGCGAGTTATTTTCTACGAATTTAGTAAGGGCTATATTGTAATTTCTAAGTTCCTAAGGCCTAAACTACGACATTTTTGGTTATGAATAGTGGCTTTTAAAGGGGTTAAGTTCATTTTAGAGATTACTCATTCATGCTTGCAAGGTAGAGAAGTTTGAGAGGGTGATCAAGCTAGTGTTCCTCAATTTCCTTCAATTCTCTATTGGCTTTTAAAGGGGTTAAGTTCATTTTAGACATTACTCATTCATGCTTGCAAGGTAGAGAAGTTTGAGAGGGTGATCAAGCTAGTGTTCCTCAATTTCCTTCAATTCTCTATTGGGCATTCAAAGGAGTGTAAGAATCAGCTACCAACAGGTATGTAGGTTATGAATGGGTGATACCTTTCACACCCATGTGCAATCCCTCTCTAAAGTATGAAATCTCTATGTCTAATCTATGGGGTTCTAACCCAACTGCATGAATTTTCTATTTCTATACATGGGTATGATCTGATTATGATTCTATTATCGAATTATGAAGCAAGGGAAATTTTTATAATGTTTTCAATTTAAATCATGTTTCTAGCTTTATGAAAAAGCTCATTGATGAGATGTTCATGAAAAATGAAATTTGTGATGAATATGTGATGATGAGGAGATATTACGAATAAAAGCATGTTTTAAAGCTACCCATGTTTATCTTCAAATTATATTTTCAACTTGTGGTATGTTTTGAATTTAAGCCTTTCATATGTATAGCTTACCACATGTTTTTGGAGCGAAGACTCCCGATCATATTTTTCAGCTTGTATGTTTTGAGTTAAAGCTTCTTATATGCATGATTTTGTATTGAGATATATTTGATTATTTAGATTTGCCAATAGATGATGTTGAGCTTCATTATAAGACGATGTAGAGCATATGCATATTTTTGGGAGTAGTGTCTAGCACTAAGCAGGCTAAGGGTCGATCACCCTATGCCTAAGAACTACGCACCAACATAGGTTGATACTTATATATATTACCTCAGGACCTCCCTTGTTAGCTATCCCTGGTCCTAATGTCCTATGAGCTTGATATCAATATAATGGTATCGTCCCTAGGCTTGGCAAGGCTTTGGACGGTTCTACCTACTTGAGTGTGATAGTTGGGACCACGTAAGCTCTATCGTGATATGTTGGTTAAAAGACGAGTCTCCCATTGTTCCTCATGATTTCAGATCTGTATATTTTATTACTCATGAGATCATTATACATTTATGCATGCTCTAAATCAGGTTTGACTCATTGTTCAGCTTTACTTATAAATGTCAGAATTTAGCTTTTTAGTTAATTTATTCAGTTATAATATTATGAAGCTATGTCATGTTATGTTATGAAGAGATCATGATTTATAAAAGAATAAATGCAAGCCCTACTCTCAAATTCTTACTGTTTATGTCTTACTTGATGTATTGTCTTTAAATGATTTTAATTACTTTAGCGGTTTTCCTTACCTTGCACACTCGATACATTTCACGTAATGATCCCATACTCTATGCTGTATCGTTTCATGATATAGGATTTGACTCTCAAGTTTAACCCCGCTAGTAGTCAGCTTATTAGATCTAGCATTCATATTGTGGGTGAGTCCTCATCCTCCAAGGACTAGACTACTCAGACTTCTTTTGTGTATTTCAGTTTTAGTTGTTTGAGCTAGTTGGGGTCTTGTTCCATCAGCTCATTATATTTATAGGCTTTTTAGACATATGTATGTACTTAGCCTCAAATTATGTTTTCTGATGTTATATTTAAGTTAGACTTTCTCTATGAGTATATTATTGATTATTCGGTTTCTTGAATAAGTTAGATGTATGCTTCTGCCATAGGTCGACTTGGCGCCTCTTGGGGTTCCTTCTCCCGTGTTACAACCCGGGCCTCTGTTCGGGTCGTGACAAACTTGGTATCAGAGCAATAGGTTTGAAGTGTCCTAGGGTGTCTGAAAGTCACGTTAAGTAGAATCTTTTTCATGGGTGTGAAGTGCGCCACACTTATGACGAAGAGGCTACGAAACGTTTAGGAAATATTCCCTTTTTTCATGATCTATAACATGCAATGAAAAGTCTTCCTACCCTTCTAATTCATGTTATTCGCGATTGTAGAATCATGTCTCCTAGAAGGATGAATGGTAGAATGAATGGAAATGATGAAGGACACGATGATGGCAATATACATGGGCATCAGCAAGCCCCACCAATTCAGGAGCACAAGGTACCGGAGCCAGCTGCCCATGCTGAGTTCCGGGCTGCTATTCAGATGCTTGCATAGGCCTTGACCACTCAGGTCAATCAGCAGGCTGTTGCGCCTATTCCCCAAAATGGAAACGCAGTGGAGGCTCGAGTCCGAGACTTCTTGAAGATGAACCCACCGGAGTTCCTCGAGTCAAAGGTAGAAGAGGACCCGCATGAGTTTTTGAATGAGATTATGAAGATCACCCAAATCATGGGGGTGAATGGTGTGGAGTGTGCTGAGTTGGGCATTGTATTAGTTGAAGGGGGTCCCGCGTATATGGTTTCTCCAATGAAAGGATAGTAGTGTCGCTGGAGCAGGTCCTGTTACTTGGGAAGATTTTCATGTTGCATTATTGGATCAGTTCTTCCCTCGTGAGATGAGGGAACTGAAGGCAACTGAGTTCGTAAATT
Source organism: Datura stramonium (assembly GCA_018107945.1). Lineage (NCBI taxonomy): Eukaryota > Viridiplantae > Streptophyta > Magnoliopsida > Solanales > Solanaceae > Datura > Datura stramonium. The sequence goes on from JACEIK010003140.1 coordinate 165,364, forward strand.
TGAAACAAGGGAGAATGACAGTGCAAGAGTATGCCCTTGAGTTCACTCGTCTATCTAAATATGCCCCTGAGTTAGTAACTGATCAGAGGGCACGGGTGAGTAGATTCATCGATGGAGTAGTGGGCTATTTGGACAAGGATTGTAGGACCGCTATGCTCCATTAGGACATGGATTTTCCACGGATAGTGTTATACACCCGGAAGAAGGAGGCGGCACATCTAAGAGAGAGAAGCCAAGAGGGCCAGGACCGATGATCACAGATTCTCCCAGTCGAGATCAGGTGGTGGGCACTGACAGCAGACTTACCAGAGGACATCAGCTCTAGCATCTTCAGCACTGAGTGTGCCATCCAAGCCTTGCCATGATCGGATATGGCGAGCATCAGGCCCCAAGATTCATAGCAATAGACCCGCAGATTCTAGCATCCTAGCTTGTCACAGGTGTGATCGAGGAAACACGGGCCAGTGTCTGGCAGGTTCAGGTGCTTGTTTAAGGTGTGGGAAGCCCGAACACATGCTTAGAGATTTCCCAGATTTGAGACAGGATCATGATGGGGGCGAGGCCCAGTGTCTAGCATAGCAGCCCCTCCCACACGCTCAGCTCATCAGGGGGCATCGACTAGCATAGCTAGCGGTTAGCGCCAGAGGCTGACTGATATTGCCCATCGCCATTTAGTAGATTCTATGCTTTAGCATCCTTCCAGGATAAAGAGGTTCCCCAAATATGGTCACTGGTATGTTGTGAGTTTTCCATATTGATGCTTATGCTTTGTTAGATCCGGAGGCTACCTTGTCTTTTGTGACACCTTATGTGGCTAGTACCTTCGGAGTCAGTCCCAAAGTCTTTTCAAAATCCTTCTCAGTTTCTATTCCAGTAGATGACTCAGTTATAGCTAGACAGGTGTATAGAGGTTGCCCGATCTCAGTCCTTCAGAAGGTCACCTCAACAGATTTGATAGAATTAGCCATGACCGATTTTGATGTTATTCTTGGCATGGATTGGCTATTTGCATGTTACGCTTCAATTAATTGTAGAACCCGGGCATTAGATTTCAGATTCACGGGTGATCCACTCTTAGAATGGAAGGGTAGTTCAATTGTGCCTATAGGTCATTTCATTTCCTACCTTAAGACCAAAAAGATGATTTCTAAGGGTTGTGTGTACCATCTAGTTAGGGTTAAAGACGTTGAGTATGAGACCCCGATTATCTAGTCAGTTTCAATAGTACGTGAGTATCCAGAGGTCTTTCTAGATGATCTACTGGGAATTCCTCCCAAGTGGGAGATTGATTTTGGTATTGACCTTCTTCCCGACATGCAGCCTATATTTATTCCTCCCTACAGAATGGCTCCAGCTTAGCTAAAAGAGTTGAAAGAGCAATTGAATGACTTCTTAGAGAAAGGTATCATTAGACCGAGCAACTCCCCATAGCGTGCACCAGTTCTCTTTGTCCGAAAGAAAGATGGTTCTCTTCGCATGTGCATTGATTATTAACAAGTGAACAAAGTCCCTGTCAAGAGCAGGTATGCTTTACCCAGGATTGATGATTGATTTGACCAGCTTTAGGGTGCCAAGTATTTCTTAAAGATAGATCTCAGATTCGGGTATCATCAGCTCAGAGTTCGGAAGTGTGACATCCCGAAGACTGCCTTCAGGACGCGGTATGGTCATTATGAGTTTGCAGTTATGTCTTTTGGACTAATGAATGCTCCTGTAGCTTTTGTGGAATTGATGAACAGGGTGTTCAAGCCATACTTGAATATGTTCGTGATTGTGTTCATCGATGACATCTTGATATACTTTCGAAGCAAGGAGGAACATGCCGCTCATTTGAAAATAGAGCTTCAAACTCTCAAGGATCACCAATTGTATGCCAAATTTAGCAAGTGTGAGTTTTGGTTGAACTCCATAGCATTTTTGGGTCATGTGGTGACAAGTGAGGGTATAAAGGTGGATTCTCTGAAAATAGAAGCGGTAAAGAATTGGCCTAGACAGTGAATCCTTAAAACATTCAGAGTTTCTTGGGTTTAGCTGGCTATTATCAGAGTTTGTTGAAGGTTTCTGATATATCGTAGTACCTTTGACCAAATTGACCTATAAGAAGGTGAAGTTTAAATGGTTGGAGGCTTGTGAGAAGAGCTTCTAAGAGTTCAAGACTCTACTTACTAGAGCACCGGTGTTGACCCTACCCGAGGGTATTGATGGTTTCGTGGTGTATTGTGATGCTTCAAGAATCGGAATTGGGTGCGTATTGATGCATCACGGGAAGGTCATAGTCTATGCCTCTAGACAGTTCAAAGTTCATAAGAAGAATTACCTGACCCATGATCTTGAATTGGTCGTGCTGGTGTTTGCATTGAAGATATGGTGGCACTATTTGTATGGAGTCCATGTAGATGTGTTTACGGACCATAAGAGCTTACATTTTTTGTTTACGCGGAAAGATCTCAATTTTCGACAAAGGAGGTGGTTGGAACTACTTAAGGACTATGATATGAGTTTCTTTTACCATCTGAGTAAGTCTAATGTGGTAGCGGACGCACTTAGTAGACTCTTTATGGAGAGTGTGTCCCATGTGGATGAGGGGAAAAAGAGCTGGTGAAAGATGTGCATCGACTCACAAGGTTGGGAGTTAGGTTGGTCGACTCGACCAATGGCGGTGTTGTTGTCCAGAACGGGTCAGAATCGTCCTTGCTAACTGAAGTGAAAGATAGACAAGATGAGGAACCGATCTTGGTAAAGTTGAAGGAAGTCATTTGAAGTTAGAAGGTGGAGGGATTCCAGTTGTTTATGATTGAAAGAGTCGAATGTTACATGAGTCTAATGGATCTAGTATTATATCCATCTAGGTTCCACCAAGATGTATCATGATTTATGGGAAAGCTATTGGTGGAATGGCATGAAGAAGGATATTGCAGAATTCATAGCCAAGTGCCCAAACTGTCAAAAGTAAAGGTGGAGCATCAAAGGTCGGGAGGCGTACTTCAGGATATCAGCATTCCTACTTGGAAGTGGGAAGAAATTAATATGGATTTCATCACAGCCTTACCTCGTACTCTTCGACAATATGACTCCATTTGGGTGGTGGTAGATAGGTTGACCAAGGTTGCTTATTTTCTACCTGTCAAAACCACGGACTCAGCGGAGGATTATGCCAAACTATATATCCAGGAGTTAGTACGATTGCATGGAGTGCCCTTATCCATCATTTAAGATAGGGGTACCCAATTTACCTCTCAATTTTGGAGGTCATTTCAAAAAGGGCTTGGTACTCAAGTTAAACTCAGCACAGCATTCTACCCACAAATGAATGATTACGCAGAGCGGACAATACAGACTCTTGAAGACATGTTGAGAGCATGCGTGATGGACTTCAAAGGTAGTTGGGATGATCATGTGCCCCTGATCGAGTTTGCTTACAATAACATCTATTACTCCAGCATTCAGATGGCACCATTCAAGGATCTCTATGAGCGGAGATGTAGCTCGCTCATCGAATGGTTTGAGGTTGGTGAGGCAGCAATGATAGGACCATATTCAGTTCATGAGGCAATAGAGAAGGTTCAATTGATAAGGGATAGGTTAAAAACTACCTAGAGTCGCTAAAAGTCCTACGCCGATGTTAGGAGGAGAGAACTTGAGTTCGAGGTGGATTACTGAGTGTTCTTGAAGGTATCTCCCATGAAGGGAGTGATGCGGTTTGGAAAGAAAGGAAAACTCAACCCTCGTTATGTTGGCCCCTACCAGATTATTACACGGGTTAATTAGGTGCCATACGAGTTGGAGTTGCCGTCAGAGTTATCTTTCGTGCATCCTGTGTTTCATGTATTACTCTTGAAGAAGTGTTTGGGTTATCCAGCCCTAGTTGTCCCAGTGGATACTGTTGATGTAAAGGACATCCTTAGCTATGAGGAGGTTTCGGTGGAAATATTAGGCCGTCAGGTTCGGAGGCTAAGGAACAACGAAGTAGCTTTATTCAAAGTGTTATGGAGGAATCAACATGTTAAAGGAGCTATGTGGGAAGTCGAAGAGGATATGATGGCTAGATACCCACATTTATTCTCTACCGACTCAGTTTCAGCTTAAGGTATCAGTTTTGCACTTAGACTCTACTTAGTTTCATGTTCAGTTCATGTGCGCAAGTTTCTTTTCTATGTATGGATGTGTGCATGATTTGTGAATTCAGTTTAGCTGTGTAATTTGAATCGGAGGTAGTCGTTCCATCAGTTTTCGATTTAAATTATCAGTACTTAAATATGATAATTGCATTTTCTCTACTTTTCTGTGTGTTTTCCAACATTTGAGGATGAATATTCTCAAGGGGGAGATATTTTTATACCCCGGAAGCCCAAAGATCAGACTCGAGAGTTAAAATAGAGAAAAGTTGAAAATTTGGCATCAGGCTAAGTAACGAGTCATGAGGAGACTCGTTAGAGAGGCCCACGAGTCATGATGTGACTCGTGGGGGAGGCCCAAGGATTTAATGAGGTAGCTGGAAGAAATGAGACCCTACGGGCATGACCACAACTCGTGATCAAGCCCCACGAGTCGTTCGGTCGGTCGTGGGAAGGGGAATAAGAAAAGAAAAGAAAAAGGGAGCAGTGGACTTAACAGAAGGACCCAATAAGTCATGGTCATCCCCCACAATTTGTGGGCTGAGTCATGATAAAGCATGGAGTAAATTTGTCGAGGCAAGGCAGTGTACATCACGGATGGTGACCACGAGTCGAGGTCACCGGTAACGAGTCGTCAGGTTGCCCGTGATGAGCCCAGAAGATTAGATGAGTAGTGTACTTAAGGATGACTCCACGAGTCATGAGCCTGAGCAACGTGTCATTAGGTGCCCCGTTAGGACCACCTGGAAGTTATTTTCTGCGAATTTAATAAGGGCTATTTCGTAATTTTTAAGTTCCTAAGTCCTAAACTATGATGTTTTGAGTTATGAATAGTGGCTTTTAAAGGGGTTAAGTTAATTTTAGACATTACTCATTCATGCATGCAAGGTAGAGAAGTTTGAGAGGGTGAGCAAGCTAGTCTTTCTCAATTTCTTTCAATTCTCTATTGGGTATTCAAAGGAGTGTAAGAATCAGCTACCAATAGGTATGTAGGGTTATGAATGGTTGATTCCTTTCACACCCATTCCCAATCCCTCTCTAAAGAATGAAATCCCTTTGTCTAATCTATGGGGTTCTAACCCAAATGCATGAATTTTCTATTTCTATTCATGGGTATGATCCGATTATGATTCTATTATCGAATTATGAAGCATAGGAAATTTTTATAATGTTTTCAATTTAAAATCATGTTTCTATCTTTATGAATATAAAAGCTCATTGATGAGATGTTCATGAAAAATGAGATTTGTGATGAATATGTGATGATGATGAAATATTATAAAGAAAAGCATGTTTTAAATCTACCCATATTTATAATTATGTTTTCGATATGAATTTAGTTTTATCAAGTATGATAAATCTTTGGGCAATGCCCACATGTTAAGTATAAATGATGATTTTCCCGAAATAAGCTTACCACATTGTTTTGGAGCAAAATCTACCAAGTATATTTTCAGCTTGTGGTATGTTTTTAATTTAAGTCTTTCATATGTATAGCTTACCACATGGTTTTGGAGCAGAGACTCCCAATCATATTTTTCAGCTTGTGGTATGTTTTGAGCTAAAACTTCTCATATGCATGATTTCGTATTGAGATGTATTTGATTATTGAGCTTCGTCAATAGATGATGTTGAGCTTTGTTATAAGACAATTTAGAGAATATGTTGTTTTTGGGAGTAGTGTCTAGCACCGAGCAGTCTAAGGGTCGATCACCCAATGCCTCAGAACTATGCGCCAATGTAGGTTGATACTTATATATATTACCTTGGGACCTCCCTTTTGGGACCTCACTTTGTGTAACCCTAGTTCGTTAATCCATCATGGTTCCACAATCCTAGTTGTGGAAGTTTTAGCCTCTCATAATTGTAAGATTGTGACTAGTATTCTTCGACAAATACATAATTGAATACTTACAACAATAATTGGAAGAAAACCTGCTTAGAATATTGATGAACAAAATCAAGAACAATTGAAAAACCAAGTTTTGATCTTAAGAATTGCTCTCCAATATTGTTTACAAACTTGATAATAATTCACAAAAAAATAATTGTGAACCTTCTTTCAATGTATTCCGACGTCCTTCCACTAAAATAAACATAAAAGGTATTTATATAGACTTTAGAAATCTTCTCCTAAGCTAATAGGGAAATATTCAAATCTTGCACCAACACGTCCTATGACTCATCATACGACCTGTAACAGGATTGTACATGTCGTGTCTTGCACTCATACATTCCTTGGTTGTTGTAGAATTGACTAAGTGTTGGCAGTTGGTGCGACTCATACCATGATCCTACGAGTCGTATAATCCATCTGTGCCCTGACTCTGAGAACTTTGACATCTTCTGAAGTTTTCTACAAGTGTTGTGGTACGCCTTATACCTTGCTCTTATGACTAGTGATTACTTGTTGCATCTTGAGTTCTACAAAATCTTTTAGAATCACTGAAGCTTCCCACGGCTCCTAGTACAGGTCATAGGTAGATGCTACGATTCATAGGTGCTACCCATACTAGGAGACTTCTTGTGCAAATTTTTCTTTGAAGTATTCTATGACTCCAGTTACGGCTCGTACTGAAAGTTGTACTTTGCCTTTGTAATGTTCCATCCTTTTGAGATTTTCCACGAGTCTCAGTATGGTTCGTACAATCTAGGTACAACTCGTACTGAGATCAGTACTTGGCTGATTTTATGCACTTTTCTGCATCTTTTATACATTTTTGCTCCAATATCTGTTTTCCCTGAAAACAAAGTAAAAACACCTCATATCCATATAAACATACCTAAGTTCATGTTATTTTCCCAGTTTTAAGCATAAAAAGTGTTGTAAACTCACAACACATCAACATCCTCAACTTAAGACTTTTGCATGTCTGCAAGAAAGGAAAAAAAGACTAAAAATGATGCTTAACTCAAAAATACACCTAGGATACTATAGCCAACACTAATTAAAATTTCCACTATAAACTCAAATAGCTCTTGACTCTTTTCCCTGTAAAACAAATCAGCATATGCACATCAAGTAACCGCAAATCATGATAAACAGAGATCAAGATATGTCATCTAGTTATTAGCAGAGAATCAAGTCATTACCAATGGTTTTCACACAGACAGCTGGCAGAATAAAATACAAACCATATACCCTCACAGAAAATGAAGTCCCAAACTCACAAATATATGAACGTATGAAACATGGGACTGAACAAGTAATACTCTCACTCTCATAAGGAAGTTCCAAATACTACACATCAGATACTATAGGCTTGCCCTTATTTTCTCTACTTCAGCTCTTCGGACGGTCAGGCTAGGATCACTATAGGACGTTATTCATCTTTTAATGTAGGCTTTCGGGCCGGGTATGATAAATATAAAATTTTAGTGTCTAAACCCTCCTTGCACTACATACACGTGGTTCCACTATTCACTTATTTCACCCTTTTTACTTTTTCAGCTTTTCCTCCATTTTCTCCATTTTTATGCAATTGTATGGGTATGGTGTGTTTTTAACTTTTCATTCATTTTTATCTTTTGTATCTACTTTTCAATTCTTCTTTTTCAGCTCTTTTTTCTTAATTTTTCACACCACACCTCATTTTTAACCTTTTTTCTTTTCTTTTCCTTTTTCACGTCCCTAAGATCTATGCACCCCTACTCTAGCCACCCTCAACTTAGACATTTTTCCTATATTGAGGTTCATAATGTTCAAGAAGGGACCAGGGTAAAAATAAGTTAATTATAAGTTTAATTGATTAATCAAAGAAAAATGTTTTCATTTAAGGCTCACAATTGGGATCGAGGGAATCATATTATTATGCTACGGTAATTTATGCTAAAATGGGCTAAACAGAAATGGCCTAAGATCCTTTCCTAACCAATCATCCTAAAACCTTTGTAAAGACCATTCGGGAAAGTTCTAGATCCTCCACGCAGTATTGAACTAGATATAGACCTCACTCACTCATGGTACATGTTTTGCATTCATTCTACCTGTCTGGTTCATATATGGCTAACTTTAACTACTCATGCTAATACACTAAATGACACAAAAAGATCCACAGAAATCATGTTTTGCAATTAACAAGTACACTGCTAACCATCAAAAATTTTTAAAAAGGGTCAATTTTTTCAAAACTTCAAAACTAGTGCATTCTATTGGCCGAGTAATCC